>JAXCGZ010003990.1:27500-40000 GCA_037179515.1 Halocaridina rubra
ACACACGAGGCAGCTCCATTTTTGAATTGTATTTTCAGCATGTCTAACCTATTCTATTCTACTCTACTTATTTATTCTGTTTTTCTTTTTATGATTTTTCTAATAAGCACTAACCTATTCATACCCACCCTACCTCTGTCATATGTCTATCTAATCTACATTTGAAGGTGTCTAAGGTATTGGCATTTACTATCATACTAGGAAGCTTGTTCCATGCATCAGCTACTCTATTACCAAACCAATTTTTACCAATTTCCCTTCTGAACCTAAATTTATCAAGCTTAAATCCATTATTACGAGTTCTGGTTTGATCATGAATTTTTAAAACTTTATTAATATCTCCCTTGTTAATCCCTTTAAACCATTTATACACTTCAATCATATCCCCCCTAACTCTTCGCCTCTCTAGAGAATGTAGATTAAGTTTTTTTAATCTGTCCTCATATGGTAGATTTCTGATATTGTGTATCATCTTGGTCATTCTTCGTTGCACTCTCTCCAAGGATTCAATTTCCATTCTATAATAGGGTGACCAGAATTGCACAGCATAATCTAAATGGGGCCTAACTAATGCAAGATAGAGCTGCAAAATAACTTTTTCCGTCCTATTGCTGATGCTTCTTGAGATAAATCCTAAAATTCTGTTTGCTTTATTTCTGACTGCTGTGCATTGCTCTCTTGGCTTAAGACTACTACTCACAAGAACTCCCAAATCCCTTTCACACTGAGAACTCATGATTTCATGGTTATTTAGCTTATAACTAGTATTGTCTTTTATAGTACCCATTTTAACTACTTTACATTTTTCAACATTAAATTCCATTTGCCATTTGTCCGACCATTCAGATAATCTATTTAGATCTTCCTGTAAAGCATGAATGTCTTCTTTTCCATTTATAGTTCTACCTATTTTAGTGTCGTCTGCGAATTTACTTAGGTTACTACTGATATCCGAATCCAGATCATTTAGATATACGATGAATAATAGAGGACCCAGTACCGAGCCTTGTGGTACCCCGCTTGTAACCGAGCCCCACTCTGATTTCTCTCCATTTATGCAAACCCTCTGTTTTCTGTTTTTTAACCATTGTTTGATCCATCTGAGCACAGCTCCTCCTATACCATGAGCTTCCAGCTTTTTAACTAATCTTTTGTGAGGAACTCTATCAAAAGCTTTGCTAAAATCTAGATATATTGTATCATATTCTTTGCCACAATCTACTGCCTCGTAAACTTCTGAATAAAAAGACAGTAAGTTTGTAAGGCACGAAAAACCCTTAAGAAACCCGTGTTGTGAAAGTTTTATCAGTCTGTGTAATTCTAGATGTGCCCTTATTTTATTTGCAATTATGGATTCTAGAATCAGTTTAGTTCCTGGGTTCATCCAGTGAGGACGTGCTTCCAGTAGCTGTAATCTTGACCAAACTTAGTACAATGGAGAGTGGTGGTGTTAGTGGTAGTGGTGTTGGTGGTGGTGTCGTTGTTGGTGCTGTTTGTGGCTGTGCTGGGGATTTGTCCTCGTCTGACGCAAGCAAACTCATTTTTAATTTAAGAAATGAGTTGGCCGCAGTCAGGCAGGAGGTCAGATCCTTAGCTGAGGAGAACAGGGATCTGAGAGGTAAAGTAGAGGTGTTAACCAGGAAGGGTCGATTGAATAATGAAGACGACTGGAAAGTTGTGAATAAGGGTTCAACGAAAATGGTTCTTAAGAAAAATGATACTTTTAGACTACAGGTTTCTAATTCATTTAGGTCACTTAGAGATGAATGTGACAGTGGCGGCAGTAATTCTTCAGGAACCATAGAGTCAGATAGGTGTACTAGCGATCGTAAAAATGGAAGTGGGAAAAGCTCTCAGGTCAAGAGCCTAGGTAAGTCTCCCAAGGTCGGAGTAACCCATCCTCCGGATAAGTCTCGTTCTTTGGTAATTGTAGGGGATTCACTATGCAGATATGTAGACAGGAAACTCAGGCATAGAGTTAGAGGAAAATATTTTTTCCCTGGAGCAGGTATGAAGAAGGTGGGTGAGTCAATAAATAGCTGGATTGAGAAAAAAGATGTTGTTTGTTTGATAGCTGGGGGAAATGACGTGCAGGATGGTAGAAGTGAAGAGCTGATTAGGTTGTATAGACAAGCCCTGGATAAGATTAGGAAAAGGGGTGCAGTTCCTGTGATGTGTGGTATTCTCCCTAGGCTTAGCCAAAGTTCAGAGTGGTGGTCTCGAGCTATAGGAGTAAATGCTAGGATGAAAGTCTTCTGTCGGGAGAATAATATAGGTTTTATAGACGGGTGGGATCACTTCACTAGTCGTAAGCATATGTATGCAAGGGATGGAGTGCATCTTTCTAATTCAGGTGTCTCAGTATTGGCTGGTATGATAGACAGAGAGGTAGGGGGGTTTTGTTAGACACAAATAATGAAATGATTAATACTTGTGCAGAGAAATTAGTCAGTAAGGGTTCAGTAAATAGTGGGTCAAATAACTGGGAGTCTAAGGATAAGAACCATTTGTTACATAGAACAAATATTAACAAAAAGAATAGCCACAAGAAGGGTGAAGCTAGAGAAAGTTTAAAAGTATATTATACAAATAGCCGTAGTTTAGGTAACAAGATAGAAGAACTGAGAGCCATAGTATGTAGTGAGAGACCGGATATAATATGCATTAGTGAAAGTTGGATTAAATTAGAAAGCAAACACCTTAAAGCTGAGTACATATTACAGGATATAAACTTTATAATGCTGATCGTAGTGCAGATAAAAGAGGGGGAGGGGTAATTATGTATATTAAAGATAGCCTCAGAAGCTGCATTAAGTCTGGAATTAAGACAAATCTAAATTCAGAAACCTTATGGGTTGAAATTAAAAATAATATAGAAAGTCTAGTTGTAGGAGTAGTCTACAGACCACCTGATCTAGATAATATAGAGTCGCAAGTTATATACGATGAAATTTCTAAAGTGAGCAGGTCAAATAGAGTTTGCATTGTAGGCGATTTTAATTTTAGACATATTAACTGGGAAACCATAACAGGTGATAGTAGCTCTAAGGAGTTTTTGGAAGTAGTAGAAGACAATTTCCTTTCTCAGCATGTACATGAAGCAACACGGGGGGTGAATACACTAGATTTAGTTCTTAGTAATAGAGAGAATATGGTTACAAATTTAGAAGTTGGTGAAAAATTGGGCAACAGTGACCATGATTCCATTAGATTTAACATAATTTTCAAGGAAACTATAAAGGAAAATAAGAATATTGTTCCAAACTTTAGAGCAGGAGATTTTGAGGGCTTAAAAACTAAATTATCTAATGAGGTATGGGAAGGGATTTCTGGGGTACAGATGTGGGTAGTTAATCCAGCAGGTCAAGTCGCAGGTAGCGGATTACCCCGAAATTTGGGTACCACATGCCAAGGATTATCACAAGATAAGATCAGTACATTAAATTCTCTCACAGGAAAGAACAGCAGCCCGTCAGTTAATATAAATTTGGATGAGGAATATAACAATTTTGTCATGACTCTTAAGAATAGTCAGAGAGACTATATTCCCATGAAACATTGCAGATCAAGAAAAAATGACCCTAAATGGATGAACAATAGAATAAAGAATCTTATAGGTATTAAAAGAGGAATATACAGGAAACTAAAAAGAGGTGAAGAGCAGGTGAGGCAGCAATATATACAGTTAAACAGGGAAGTTAAAAAGATAGTTAGAGAATCGAAAAGGAAATACGAAGTTCGAATAGCAGGAGAAGCTAAAGAAAATCCTAAAGGGTTTTATCAACATTATCAAACAAAATTTAAGGAAAAAGTCGGACCAATTGAAGTAGCCAATGGCCATATCACAGATGACGATAAAGTGATGTGTACATGTTTAAATGATTATTTCTTATCTGTATTTACAAATGAAAACTTGGAAAATATTCCGGAAGTAGAATCCATTTACAGAGACAGTCCCGATAATATACTTAGTTCAATAAATATTACGAGAGAGGAGGTAATAAAAGAAATAGATAAATTAAAGGCTCATAAATCTCCGGGACCTGATGGAATATATGCTAGAATATTAAAGGAATGCAAGGAAGAGCTTAGTTGTCCTCTAACTGCATTATTTAATAATTCAATAAAATTAGGATCGGTACCCATGGAGTGGAAATTGGCAGATGTGGTACCAATATTTAAAAAAGGAGAACGTGTTAAAAAGAATAATTATAGGCCGGTTAGTTTAACGTCAACAGTGGGTAAGATTCTAGAATCCATAATTGCAAATAAAATAAGGGCACATCTAGAATTACACAGACTGATAAAACTTTCACAACACGGGTTTCTTAAGGGTTTTTCGTGCCTTACAAACTTACTGTCTTTTTATTCAGAAGTTTACGAGGCAGTAGATTGTGGCAAAGAATATGATACAATATATCTAGATTTTAGCAAAGCTTTTGATAGAGTTCCTCACAAAAGATTAGTTAAAAAGCTGGAAGCTCATGGTATAGGAGGAGCTGTGCTCAGATGGATCAAACAATGGTTAAAAGACAGAAAACAGAGGGTTTGCATAAATGGAGAGAAATCAGAGTGGGGCTCGGTTACAAGCGGGGTACCACAAGGCTCGGTACTGGGTCCTCTATTATTCATCGTATATCTAAATGATCTGGATTCGGATATCAGTAGTAACCTAAGTAAATTCGCAGACGACACTAAAATAGGTAGAACTATAAATGGAAAAGAAGACATTCATGCTTTACAGGAAGATCTAAATAGATTATCTGAATGGTCGGACAAATGGCAAATGGAATTTAATGTTGAAAAATGTAAAGTAGTTAAAATGGGTACTATAAAAGACAATACTAGTTATAAGCTAAATAACCATGAAATCATGAGTTCTCAGTGTGAAAGGGATTTGGGAGTTCTTGTGAGTAGTAGTCTTAAGCCAAGAGAGCAATGCACAGCAGTCAGAAATAAAGCAAACAGAATTTTAGGATTTATCTCAAGAAGCGTCAGCAATAGGACGGAAAAAGTTATTTTGCAGCTCTATCTTGCATTAGTTAGGCCCCATTTAGATTATGCTGTGCAATTCTGGTCACCCTATTATAGAATGGAAATTGAATCCTTGGAGAGAGTGCAACGAAGAATGACCAAGATGATACACAATATCAGAAATCTACCATATGAGGACAGATTAAAAAAACTTAATCTACATTCTCTAGAGAGGCGAAGAGTTAGGGGGGATATGATTGAAGTGTATAAATGGTTTAAAGGGATTAACAAGGGAGATATTAATAAAGTTTTAAAAATTCATGATCAAACCAGAACTCGTAATAATGGATTTAAGCTTGATAAATTTAGGTTCAGAAGGGAAATTGGTAAAAATTGGTTTGGTAATAGAGTAGCTGATGCATTGAACAAGCTTCCTAGTATGATAGTAAATGCCAATACCTTAGACACCTTCAAATGTAGATTAGATAGACATATGACAGAGGTAGGGTGGGTATGAATAGGTTAGTGCTTATTAGAAAAGTCATAAAAAGAAAAACAGAATAAATAAGTAGAGTAGAATAGAATAGGTTAGACATGCTGAAAATACAATTCAAAAATGGAGCTGCCTCGTGTGTGCCAGTAGGCATGTTGCAGTGTCCTCTATTCTTATGTTCTTATGTTCTTAATCTTACCCACTGTTGACGTTAAACTTACCGGCCTATAATTATTCTTTTTAACACGTTCTCCTTTTTTAAATATTGGTACCACATCTGCCAATTTCCACTCCATGGGTACCGATCCTAATTTTATTGAATTATTAAATAATGCAGTTAGAGGACAACTAAGCTCTTCCTTGCATTCCTTTAATATTCTAGCATATATTCCATCAGGTCCCGGAGATTTATGAGCCTTTAATTTATCTATTTCTTTTATTACCTCCTCTCTCGTAATATTTATTGAACTAAGTATATTATCGAGACTGTCTCTGTAAATGGATTCTACTTCCGGAATATTTTCCAAGTTTTCATTTGTAAATACAGATAAGAAATAATCATTTAAACATGTACACATCATTTTATCGTCATCTGTGATATGGCCATTGGCTACTTCAATTGGTCCGAGTTTTTCCTTAAATTTTGTTCATCCCTAGTACAGCAGATATAGCTGTAAGGTTTGTTTCCCTTTCAAGACCTTCTGTGGTGCAGTTGGTAGCACCTTGGCACAGTAATTCTGCGTCCTAAATGGGGCAGAGCAGTGGGAATGGGATTCTCCTCCTCTGCATTTTAGTTCCTACGAATAGCTAAGAGATGTGGGGGTATTCTGGCAGGAGAGATCCAACCAGAAGCCTAGTGATTGGGTCTCTGAATGTGCATGGTTGTGGTGTAAATGAAAGTAAGAAGGAAGTGATAGGGAGTATGATTGTGGAGAGAAAGATAGAATTACTTGCATTGAGCGAAACTTAGATAAATGGGAGTGGTGAGGGGACATATGGGAGAATGGTAGGTAGGGTATCTGGAGTTGAGAGGGGGAGAGGAAGAGAGGGAGTATCTCTGTTATTAAGTGAAAAGATGAATAACTGTGTGGTAAAATGGAAGAAAGTATCTTCTCGAATATTAGTGGCTAAAATGAGGCTGGAATGTGAGGCTTGAGCATTTGTGAGTGCATATGGCCATTTAAGTGAAAGAAGTGATGAAGAAAGAGAAGAATTTTGATGAAATTGAACGAGTGTTTGGATGACTTAGGAATGAATGTGAATGTGGTGTTGATGGGAGAGTTAAATGCTAGAGTAGGGAATGAGTCAGTGGATGGTGTAATTGGGAAGTATGGAGTACCTGGTAGAAATGACAGTGGAGAGAAAATGATAGAAATGTGAATTGAGAGAGAGATGTTAATTTCTAATACTGTATTTAAAAAGAAGGATGTGCACAAGTATACATGGGTCAGAGTGGATAATGGAAGAGTAGTTGACAGAGCAATAATGGATTATATTGTGGTGAACAGGAGGGTAATTGGAAGCATATTGGATGTGAATGTACTGAAAGGAGCTAGTGGTGGAATATCTGACCATTATTTAGTGGAGAGTAGAGTGACAGGGGAAGAAAAGTGGAGAAAGAGGAGCAGCAAGAGAAGAAGAGAGGTGCTAAAAGTGAATGAATTGTATAAGTAAGAGAAAGACTGTGAGGATAAGGCTAGTGTGAGAAATGTGTGGAATGTAGTGAAAGAGAAAGTAGAGGCGGGAGTGGAAGAAGAATGGGGCTGTTTCAAGGAGGAAGTTATGAAGTGTGCCAAGGCAGTGTGTGGAAGGAGACAAACTGGTGGAAGTACAAGGAAAGGTAGTGAATGGTGGAATGAGCAGGTGAGTGCAGTAGAGGCTGCAAAGAAGTGGGCTTATGAGGTATGGATGCAGGTAGGTAATGTAGAGATGTATGAAAGGTATTGCGAAAAGAGGACGTTTGAAGCATGTGGTAAGGGAAGCAAAGAGAAAACCGGATGCAATGTGGGACAGATGCTTGTCTGAGAATTTTGAAAGAAATAAGATGTTTTGGAAGGACGTGAAATGAGTGAGGAAAGGTAGATGTGGTAGGGAGGAGAGAGTGAAAGGAACAGAGGGGCAATTGAAATTGGATGAAAAATAGGAGAGAGAGAGAGATGGGCTGAATATTTCAAGATCCTGCAGAATGAGGAAGATGATAGAGAGGCAGAGATTGTGGCTGTGGAAAGCGAATGGAGAATGCCAACGTTAGGAGATGAGAATGATAGGAAATAACAAAAGAGGAGGTACATTTAGCATTAAGAACAACGAAAGCAGGTAAAGCACCAGGGATTGATGTGTGTCATGCTGAATGCTTGTCAAAAGGTGGGGAGGCATTAGTAGAATGGATGGTTAGGTTGTTAAATGTATGTTTTAGGAAAGGAAGGATCTCAGTTGATTGGAGGAGTGCATGTGTAGTTCCACTTTATAAAGGGAAGGGAGATAAGCATGAGTGTAGTAATTTTAGGGGAATTAGTTGGTTGAGTGTAGCTGGTAAGGTATATGGAAGAGTGTTAATCGAGAGAATTAGGAAAAGTTCTGAGGAACTGACTGGGGAAGAACAGTGAGGGTTCAAGAGATGAAAAGGATTTGTGGATCAGGTGTTCGTGGTAAGACAGGAATGTGAAAAGCTCTTGGAGAAAGGTAGAGACACTTATTGGGCCTTTAGGGATTTAGAGAAAGCCTATGACAGGGTAGATAGAGAGAGGTTGTGGAGGGTGTTGCGACTGTATGGAATAAGTGGAAGTTTGTTGTGTGTGGTGAGGAGTTCTTACATGAATAGTAGAGCATGCGTGAATGTTGGGAATGATATGAGTGATTGGTTTGAGATGAATGTTGGGTTGCGTCAAGGTTGTGTACTGTCGCCATTGTTGTTTAATGTGTATATGTATGGAATAGTAAGGGAAGTAAATGAAAGAGTACAAGACAAAGGCTTGAAACTAGTGGGTGAGGATGGAAAGTTGTGGAAATTGAGTCGGTTGCGATTTGTGGATGATACTGTACTGGTCGCTGATACTGAAAATTAATTTAATCATTTGGTGACTGAGTTTAGTAGTGTGTGTGAAAGAAGGAAGTTGCGGGTGAATATTGGTAAAAGTAAAGTCATGAGAAGCTCGAGGAGTATTTATGTTGGAAGATTGAATGTAGGCATGAATGGAGATTTGCTTGAAAAAAGTTGAGAGTTTTAAGTGTATTGGGTCACCTATATCAAGGAGTGGATGAGTGGATGTAGAGGTAAATCACAGAGTGAAGGAAGCTAGTAAATGTCTAGGTGTGTTGAAAAGTGTAATGAGAAATAGATATTTGGGAATGAATGCAAAGAGAAGGAAATATTGTGCCAACAGCATTATATGGAACAGAGACTTGGAATGCAAGAGAGATTTAAAGGAACAAGTTGAATGTAATGGAGATGAGGTGTTTGAGAGGTACGATTGGTGTATCTAGAATAGATAGAGTAATAAATGAGGAAGTCAGGCAGAGAATGGGAGTTGCAATGAAGCTGTGGGATAGGTTAGATCAGAGAGTGTTGATATGGATTGGACTCATGGAAAGGATGAGTGATGAATATAAATAGTGAAGAGATTGTGGAGTGCAGAAGTGATTGGTGTTAGGTCAAGAATTTCACCTAGATTGAGATAGATGGATGGCGTGAAAAGTGCACTAAATGAACATGGTATATCAGTGGAACAGGGAAGAGTGCGTCCAAGAGATAGGAATGAGTGGAGGTAGATTGTGCATATATGATGCGGCTCAAAGGGACTTCTCTTACCTGCTAACTCAGTGAACTGTGGTGGATGGGTGTGAGGTGAGATGCTATGTGATGAGGCGGTGGGGGTGAACCAGCTGCGGCTGTCGGGTCTCATTGTAGAATAACCTTGCCTGCCTACCTTGTGGGTGACCCAACCAGGCTGGAAGGGGGGGAGACGTGGCAACCCTTTTTCCCCAAGGAGCTGAGAAGGGTGGTTAAGGTGTGATTACCTAATTGTGATTACCTAATTGTGTTTATGGGAAAGAGCCCAAAGCTCGTATCTTCCCGTCTCCTGATCGGTTCCATTTTAGACTTAGTGATACTTATCATACCTGTCCTTAAAACTATGGATTGAGATAGCATTAACTACCTCCTCGCTTAGCGAATTCCAATTATCAACTACTCTTACACTGAAAAAGTATTTCCTTACATCCTGCGAAGAAGTTTTCTTACGAAGCTTCAAACTATGACCTCTAGTTCTAGAGCCAGCCATATCAAAATATCGATCCCTATCCACTCTATCATAACCATGAAGGAATTTAAAGACTGTCACCATATCCCCCCTCACTCTTCTAGCTTCGAGTAATGGTAAGTCTAATTCCCTCAGCCTCTCATCATAACTGAGATTGCGTATTTCTGGCACCAGTTTCGTGGCATGTCTTTGAACTTTTTCAAGCTTAGCTATGTGCTTTTTCAAGTGCGGATTCCAAAAGGGGGCTGCATATTCGAGTTTTGGCCTCACATAGGTTACATAAATATTTCTGAACATTTCCTTGTCCATGTGCCTGAAGGCTACCCTTACATTTGATAAGAATGCATATGCTGCCCTTACTATGCCATTTATATGTATTTCTGGAGACAAATCTGCCAGTATGTTTACTCCTAGATCTCTCTCATTTTCTGTCTCTTGAAGTTGTACTCCAGCCACCGAGTAGTCAAGCTTGGGCCTTCTTGCACTTGTACCCATTCTCAATACCTTACATTTTGAAGTATTGAATTTCATTAGCCACTTTTCTGACCACTCATGCAGATTATTTAGATCCTCCTGAAGTTCTCTACCATTGTTCTCGTTTTTTACTTTCTTCACAATCTTTGCATCATCTGCAAACATATTCATGAATGAATTTACAGACTCTGGTAGGTCATTTACATATACAAGGAACAAAAGTGGCCCTAAAACTGAACCCTGTGGAACTCCACTACTAACTCTTCTCCATTCAGACACTGAGTGTCTTACTCTAACCCTCTGTTCCCTTCCTTCTAAGTAAGTTTTTATCCATTCCAAAACATTTCCACGTATTCTAGCCATTGATTGCAGCTTCCTAATAAGTCTCCCATGTGGAACAGTGTCAAACGCTTTCTGGAAGTCTAGGAATATGCTATCTGCCCAGCCCTCTCTTTCCTGTAAGATTTGGCTTACCTCATCATAAAATTCTAATAAGTTTGTTACTGTTGATCTACCTTCTCTGAAGCCATGTTGCCTCACTGACAAAAAGTTGAAGGATTCCAAGTGAAGAGAGATATGTTTCCTTAGTAGTTTCTCCATAACTCTGCAAACTATGCTGGTCAAGGAAACTGGTCTATAGTTCAGAGCCGTATCCCTCCTTCCCTTTTTGAAGATAGGTATCACATTTGCTTGTTTCCAGCATCTTGGAATCTCTCCCGACTCCAGTGACTCCTTAAATATGATACTTAGTGCCACTGATATTGTGTTTGCGCATTTTTTAAGCACATGAGGGGATATGTCATCAGGACCTGTAGCTTTATGAACATCTAAATCCATCAGCGCTTTGCATACCTCTGTGGCTGTAAGGTTGATGTTCTCTAATACCGGCCCTTGAGCTTCTATCACTGCAATCTGAGGGGGTGGGGTATTTTCTACTGTAAATACTGACTGAAACTCCTTGTTCAATTCTTTGCAGATCTCTTCATCCGTCTCAGTGATGCTTCCATCCGCTCTCTTTAGCCTTAAAACCTGTTCTTTTACCTTCAGTTTTCCTCTGATAAAGCTGTGGAAAAGCTTGGGATTTTCTTTAGCCTTCCTGGTGATGTCCCTCTCATAGTCTCTCTCTGCCTCTCTCCTTTTACTTAGGTAGTCATTTCTTTCTCTTTTGTAGGTTTGCCAGGCATTTATGTTTTTTCTCCTCCTATACCTTTTCCAGCATTTGTCTCTCCACTCCTTAGCTCTTTTACACCCATTATCGAACCATTTCTCTCTGGCATGAATTACACCTACTTTGGTGACAGGTATGCAGCAATCTACTATCTTCCCATATTTCTCATGAAAGATGTCATACATTTCTTGTACAGATTTGTTGTAAAATAAGGTTCTCCAGTCAATAACTGCAAAAAGCTCATTCATTTTGATGTAATCTCCTTTCGGATAGTTCCTCCTCATGTCCTCAGTGCCTCTACTCTCAGGAAGAATATCTTCAATGATATACTCCATCAACAACACACAGTGGTCACTCTTTCCAATTGGTGGTTCATACTCAATTTTTTTCAATATCCAACACATTATCTGTGAACACTAGATCAAGTAGTGATGGCTCATCCCCACCCCTGGCCATTGTTGGTTCCATTACATGTTGGAGTAGGAAATTCCCTTGTACGCAATCTAGGAATCTTGCCCCGAATGAGTCCTCACCACTGTGTGGGTCAAGATTTATCCAATCTATCTCTTTATGATTAAAGTCTCCCATAATCAAAATCCTACATTTTTTTTCCCGTGCCATGTTAACAACTGAGTTTATGACTTCAATAGTACCTATATGACTTTCCTCATAAAGTTCAAGCCTATTTTGGTTTCTTGGTGGGTTGTATACAACAGTTATTATAATGCTCTCTGACCCAGTATTTATGCGAGCAACAAGAAATTCCTTGAACTCACTTTCTATAGCCAAGTTTATTTCTTCAACTTGAATCCTTTCACTTATGAGCAGTGCTATCCCTCCACCAGTCCTCTCAGATCTTTCAACCCTTAGTATTCTGAAACCCTTAGGAAAAACTGTGACACTGTTTATGTCCTCACTCAACTTAGTCTCTGTAATTGCTACTATATCTGCCTTACTGTTGTGAATCCTATCTTTTAATTCTACTGCCTTACCAGCTAATCCATCAGCATTTGTGTATAACAATCTTAATGAGGCCCCATCCCCTGATCTTCTGTCATTATCTTCTTTATCTCCCCTTTGTCTGGAAGAACTCTGTAATGAAAATTTTTCTTCTCTTCTTCATTTCTTACAT
>JAXCGZ010003990.1:42500-47500 GCA_037179515.1 Halocaridina rubra
AGGAATGAACGCATTCTATTTGCATGCCACTATGTTCATATTACAGATTCCCCAACCTCACTCGTGGCTTCATTTTCACATTTAATTCAATTCCCAATCTAATTCCGGCTATACAATAACCAATTAAGCACATTACATATGTGAAAATATGAATAATTTTTTTGCACCCGAGCGGGACTCGAACCTAGGACTTATGATTACTAAGTCAAGGCAGTACCAACTAAACACCACAGAAGGTTAAAAGGAATCCAACCTTAAGCTTATATCTGCTATGCTTAGGAATGAACGCATTCTATCTAAATGCACTATGTTCATATCACAGATTCCCTAACCTCACTCGTGGCTTCATTTTCGCATTTAATTCAATTCCCAATCTCATTCGGGCTATACAATAACCAATTAAGCATATAACATATGTGAAAAAATGAATCATTTTTTACCCCGAGCGGGACTCGAACATAGGACTTATAATTACTAAGTCAAGGTGCTACCAACTACACACCACAGAAGGTTAAAAGGAATCCAACCTTATAGCTTATATCTGCTATACTTAGGAATGAACGCATTCTATCTGAATGCCACAATGTTCATATTACATATTCCCGAACCTCACTAGTGGCTTCATTTTCGCATTTAATTCAATTCCCAATCTCATTTGGGCTATACAATAACCAATTAAGCACATTACATATGTGAAAATATGAATCATTTTTTACCACAAGATTGACTCGAACCTAGGACTTATAATTACTAAGTCAAGGCGCTACCAACTACACACCACAGAAGGTTAAAAGGAATCCAACCTTATAGCTTATATCTGCTATACTTAGGAATGAACGCATTCTATCTGAATGCCACAATGTTCATATTACTGATTCCCCAACCTCACTCGTGGCTTCATTTTCGCATTTAATTCAATTCCCAATCTCATTCGGGGTATACAACAACCAATTAAGCACAATACATATATGAAATCATGAGTTTTCTTTTTACCCCGAGCGGGACTCGAACCTAGGACATATAATTACAAAGTCAAGGAGCTACCAACTACACACCACAATAGGTTAAAAGGAATCCAACCTTATAGCTTATATCTGCTATACTTAGGAATGAACGCATTCTATCTGAATGCCACTATGTTCATATTACAGATTCCCCAACCTCACTCGTGGCTTCATTTTCGCATTTAATTCAATTCCCAGTCTCATTCGGGCTATACAATAACCAATTAAGCACATTACATATGTGAAAACATGAATAATTTTTTACCCCGAGCAGGACTCGAACCTGAGACTTACAATTACAAAGTCAAGGCACTACCAACTACACATCACAGAAGGTTAAAAGGAATCCAACCTTATAGCTTATATCTGCTATACTTAGGAATGAACGCATTTTATCTGAATGTCACTATGTTCATATTACAGATTCCCCAACTTCAGTCGGGGCTTCATTCTCGCATTTAATTCAATTCCCAATTTCATACGGGCTATACAATAACTAATTAAGTACATTACATATGTGAAAACATGAATAATTTTTTAACCCGAGCGGGACTCGAACCTAGGACTTATAATTACTAAGTCAAGGCGCTACCAACTACACACAACAGAAGGTTAAAATAAATCCAATGTTATTGCTTAGATCTGCTATACTTAGGAATGAATGCATTCTATCTGAATGCCACTATGTTCATATTACAGATTCCCCAACCTCACTCATGTCTTCATTTTCGCATTTAATTCAGTTCCAATCTCATTCGGGCTATGCAATAACCAATTAAGCACATTGATATATGAAAACATGAATCATCTTTTACCCCGAGCAGGACTCGAACCTAGGACTTAAAATTACTAAGTCAAGGCTCTACCAACTACACACCACAGAAGGTTAAAAGGAATCCAACCTTATAGCTTATATCTGCCATACTTAGGAATGAACGCTTTCTATCTGAATGCCACTATGTTCATATTACAGATTCCCCAACCTCACTCGTGGCTTCATTTTCGCATTTAATTCAATTCCCAATCTCATTTGGGATATACAATAACCAATTAAGCAGAATACATATGTGAAAACATGAGTCATTATTTTACCCCGAGCGGGACTCGAACCTAGGACTTATAATTACTATGTCAAGGCGCTACCAACTACATACCACAGAAGGTTAAAAGGAATCCAACCTTATAGCTTATATCTGCTATACTTAGGAATGAACGCATTCTATCTGAATGCCACTATGTTCATAATACAAATTCCCCAACCTCACTCGTGGCATCATTTTCGCATTTAATTCAATTCCCAATCTCATTCTGGCTATACAATAAGCAATTAAGCACATTACATATGTGAAAACATGAATCATTTTTTACCCTGAGCGGAACTCGAACCTAGGACTTATAAATACTAAGTCAAGGCGGTACCAACTACACACCACAGAAGGTTAAAAGGAAGCCAACCCTATAGCTTATATCTGCTATACTTAGGAATGAACGCATTCTATCTGAATGCCACTATGTTCATATTACAGATTCCCCAACCTCACTCGTGGCTACATTTTCGCATTTAATTCAGTTCCAATCTCATTCGGGCTATGAATAACCAATTAAGCACATTGATATGTGAAAACATGAATCATCTTTTACACCGAGCGGGACTCGAACCTAGGACTTAAAATTACTAAGTCAAGGCGCTACCAACTACACACCACAGAAGGTTAAAAGGAATCCAACCTTATAGCTTATATCTGCTATACTTAGGAATGAACGCATTCTATCTGAATGCCACTATATTCATATTACAGATTCCCCAACCTCACTCGTGGCTTCATTTTCACATTTAATTCAATTCCCAATCTCATTTGGGCTATACAATAACCAATTAAGAACAATACATATGTGAAAACATGAGTCATCTTTTTACCCCGAGCGGGACTCGAACCTAGGACTTATAATTACTATGTCAAGGCGCTACCAACTACACACCACAGAAGGTTAAAAGGAATCCAACCTTATAGCTTATATCTGCTATACTTAGGAATGAACGCATTCTATCTGAATGCAACTATGTTCATATTACAAATTCCCCAACCTCACTCGTGGCTTCATTTTCGCATTTAATTCAATTCCCAATCTCATTCTGGCTATATAATAACCAATTAAGCACATTACATATGTGAAAACATGAATCATTTTTTACCCCGAGCGGAACTCGGACCTAGGACTTATAAATACTAAGTCAAGGCGGTGCCAACTACACACCACAGAAGGCTAAAAGGAATCCAACCTTATAGCTTATATCTGCTATACTTAGGAATGAACGCATTCTATCTGAATGCCACGAGTGAGGTTGGGGAATCTGTAATATGAACATAGTGGCATTCAGATAGAATGCGTTAATCCCTAAGTATAGCAGATATAAGCTATAAGGTTGGATTCCTTTTATACCTTCTGTGGTGTATAGTTGGTAGCGCCTTGACTTAGTAATAATAAGTCCTAGGTTCGAGTCCAGGTCGGGGAAAAAAATGATTCATGTTTTCACATATGTAATGTGCTTGCTTGGTTATTGTATGACCCGAATGAGATTGGGAATTGAATTAAACACTAAAATGAAGCCATGAGTGAGGTTGAGGAATCTGTAATATGAACATAGTGGCATTCAGATAGAATGCGTTCATCCCTAAGTATAGCAGATATAAGCTATAAGGTTGAATTCCTTTTATACCTTCTGTAGTGTGTAGTTGGTAGCGCCTTGACTTAGTAATAATAAGTCCTAGGTTTGAGTCCCGGTTGGGGAAAAACAGATTCATTTTTTCACGTATGTAATGTGCTTGCTTGGTTATTGTATGACCCGAATAAGATTGGGAATTGAATTAAACACTAAAATGAAGCCACAAGCGAGGTTGGGGAATCTGTAATATGAACATATTGGCATTCAGATAGAATGCGTTCATCCCTAAGTATAGCAGATATAAGCTATAAGGTTGGATTTCTTTTATACCTTCTGTGGTGTGTAGTTGTTAGTGCCTTGACTTAGTAATAATAAGTCCTAGGTTCGAGTACCGGTTGAGGAAAAAAAAATGATTCATGTTTTCACATATGTAATGTGCTTGCTTGGTTATTTTATGACCCGAACGAGATTGGGAATTGAATTAAACGCTAAAATGAAGCCTCGAGTGTGGTTGGGGAATCTGTAATATGAACATAGTGGTATTCAGATAGAATGCGCTCATCCCTGAGTATAGCAGATATAAGGTATAAGGTTGGATTCCTTTTATACCTTCTGTGGTGTGTAGTTGGTAGTGCCTTGAGTAAGTAATAATAAATCCTAGGTTTGAGTCCCGGTCGGGGGAAAAAAAAAAGAAAAGAAAAAAGATTCATATATATATATATATATATATATATATATATATATATATATATATATATATATATATATATATATATATATATATATATATATATATATTAAGGAAGCCCATCAGTGAAACAAAACTTATAAAACAATGCTATATTTCGGATCCTAACTGGATCCCTTCTCAAGCACAACTGTTGTGCTTGAGAAGGGATCCAGTTAGGATCCGAAATATAGCATTGTTTTATAAGTTTTGTTTCACTGATGGGCTTCCTTACTATTTAGTGCTGTATGCTAACAGTTTGTACTTATTTATATATATATATATATATATATATATATATATATATATATATATATATATATATATATATATATATATATATATACATACATATACCTTGGCTGTTTCCCGCTTTAATTGGGGGGTAGCCGACATCAAGAAAGGAAAAGAAATAGGGGGATTACTTTGCTATATGGGCAATGACGAGGGAGCTAGCGACCGTTCAGATGGCATTGCTGGAGTGCCACAGCCCATCCTCCCGGCTCTTCCACAACCTGTGTCGCTTCACAACTGCCAGCTCCTCCTACTGCCCCTACCACAGGGCTCTCTCTGTAAGATGCAGCCCCGTGGTAACCTCCATTGC
>JAXCGZ010003990.1:55000-70000 GCA_037179515.1 Halocaridina rubra
GCAATGTTAAATGTTTTGCGATTATATGGAATTAATGGTAAATTGTTGCATGCAGTAAAGAGTTCGTATGAGTTGTGTGATGTCACCATGGCTGTTCAATTTGTATATTGATGGAGTCATAAGAGAGGTGAATGTGCGAGTGCGTGGTCGAGGTTTGAGAATGGTAGATGGGGATGATAACGAGTGGGAGCTGACTCAGTTGCTGTTTGCAGATGATATTGTGGTGGTGGCAGATTCAGAGGAGAAGCTGTGTCAGTTAGTGTCAGCATTTGGAATGGTGTGTGAGAGAAGGAAGTTGTGAGTGAATGTGGGAAATAGTAAGTTATGAGGTGTACAAGTAATGAGGATGGTGCTGGATTGAATGTTATGTTGAATGGAGATGTCGTAAGGACTATATCATTACATTTGCTATTAATACCAGAAGGGTGCAAGGTAAGAATGGACAAGCGGTGGTTCCTTTCACTTTGCTTTATTCTAGAGTACAACATATTTGATGCCTCAATGCCCCCCACACCCTATGACTATCAAATTCTATGATCTGTTTGTGCCCCTGGGAAAATTCTGACTGACTGAGCTCTGTCTGCCTTGTGGTTTCTTGAAATACCCCACGGGCAGGGCGTGTCGTGTAATCCAGTTCTGTCAATAGACTTCAGGTTCAAAGAGGAGTCCCTCCTCTTTGGGTAGGGGCTATTTCAGCAGGCCTATTGAACAGAAGAAGTTCTATATCGCCCGTGGCTATTGGGGCATCTCTCTCTCCAGGGCGTGAACATACAAATATGGGTCAAATGCTTACAACCTTTTGTGGTGCTTTCGAGGACCGAGGGTCCCTTAGTGGCACCAAGGGAAAGCATGGTCTGGACCCAAAACCCAATAAAAGTGAGGGCATGTAGTAAAACATTTGTGCCCTCGACCGTTACTCCTCATGATTTGTTACAATTTCAGATCCAGGCTTCAGCAGGCTTTCATGTGACTTCAGCGAGACTCCAGTCATGCGACATCCCCCCCAACCAAACTGAAATATCTTTATTTCAGCAGGGGCATGGGTTATCTTTTGAGAGGTCTTTTATATATCCTAGCTGACATTAGTTTACAATAAAAACGGGGCCAAATTATTTAAGCTATTATCTAAGAATTCCTATTTCTATGAATTTCTAAACAGATTACAGGAACATAGCATTATTCTTATAGCTTAATAGTAATCATACAGACGAACTTGTCTGGATGATCTAGAGCATGCAGGGCATCTATTTCCTTGTGGGAAATCTTTAATACAAACATATTCCTATACTTAAGAAAAAAGATAAAAATAAACTTAATCATTATGATTGCAGTGTATAACTAATCATTATCAAACATTAATTAAGATCAGAAGCCAGTTTTGATCATAATGTTACTTTATTTATTTCTTTCCTTTTTTCAAAAGATTTACAAAATTTGGGTAGTTACAGTAAAAATATGAATCATGTAGAACATTAGCAAACAAATTATGTAGAGTATTAGCATGTATGAATATTTAAAATGCGATAGTCTATAACATTAATGGTAATTACCAGAAGAAACCTCATCCTATTATTTCTATTCCTATCATGTTACTATGGGGCATTGGTTTGTCTTAAAGTTAGGCCTTAAAACTAATTCTGCTGTTCTTGGAGAAACGTTTCTTCCTTCAAGTCCTCCAGGCACTGTCGAGGACTATGGGAATCTTCTCTTTCTTTGGATCTCATCAATTCATTTACGTGGTTTCTAAGGCGTTCTTAAGATGTTTTAAAAGACTTCTGTTTCCTCTCCCTTGCTCATGAAATTCTTGCTAGGCGTTATACAACGGTATCCATGTTTCCTCTCGTTTTCGCTCACCCGCCGTACTCTTCATTGCAGGCCCAGGTTTGTACACATACCACGAATTCTCTTCCTCCTCTAAAGACTGGCATGACAAAATAGAGGGCGATCGATGCATCTACTGAACCCCTCCAGCCTGGCTTCATCCTACTCCTGAGGTGGGTCTTGACTATAACCACCCCTTTTCGGATACCTGCAACGTCACAGAGGCTTTCTCTTCTGTAGCTGCAAAACACACGTACATATGAAGCAGATTCTCAGGACGAAAATATGAACCTAATGTCACTAATACAGTTGTAAGAAAGGCTCCCTATGACTTCAGGGTACAAACAATGGCCATATGTCGGTAATTTGAGGCCATACTTCGCCTCCCCTGCAACTGCAAGTGCTTGCAATCTCTATTCAATGGGCAGCAGGCACTTGTTTGAGAGCGAACAAAATCTAAAGACTTTTAGAACTTGCAGGTCGGGGCTGCCTGGAAATATGTTCCTTACTTGCACATTTATCTACACCATTAGATAGGATTCCCAGATACTTAGGACTTAGCTGGGTAACTGATGCATAATATTATTTTACTATAGACATCAAAAAGAACGATTATTAAATGCTGAGAAAAGCCACAAAAGAAATATTCTTATTAGCAGTGACTACAATAATATCAAGCATGAATTCAGATAAAAGATACAAATCATCAGGTTACTGCTGATTTCACTGCAAAAATAATAATTAGCAAAAGGCCATTGAGAGATAGTAACAATAACAGCCAACATAATAATAACATTACTAATAATCATGATCAGAATAAGAATAATAAAAATGAAATAAAAATACTAAATCAGGAATAGCAATATATATACAATTGAGACTGGCATTCAGAAGTAAGAACAGAGTTCTATACTTATATTTCATAGTAATACTCATTCTAACACAGACTCTTTTACTATTCAAATTCCTGCTGTCATATATATATATATATATATATATATATATATATATATATATATATATTTGTCAATGGGAGTTTTATCTACTCTCTAAACAGTTGCAATATGTGGCAAAAATATTTATGCAAAAGTCGGTACTACTGATGTCTTATCAGTATTTATGCAATAATAGCATGCAAAAATTTATCAACTGAAATAAAATGTAGGCACAATTATCGCCTGGCATCACTGAAAAAAAAAAGAATCAATGACAGCAACATTCTCTTAGCATTGGAAGGAGCACATGTCAGTCTCAGAGTAGAGTGAAAGATAGGAGAGAGAGAGAGAGAGAGAGAGAGAGAGAGAGAGAGAGGAGAGAGAGAGAGAGAGAGAGAGAGAGAGAGAGAGAGAGAGAGAGAGAGAGAGAGAGAGAGAGAGAGAGAGAGAGAGAGAGAGAGAGAGAGAGAGAGAGAGAGAGATTTATTTTATTTATTTTATTAATTTATTGCGCCAAGGCGTCAGACATTACATGAGTTCATACAAATAATGCTTCAAATGGATACAATACCAAGAATTGAACATGGTTTACAGGGAGGTGTACATATTGATAAAACATTGCTGCATACTAACACACAACTCACAGTATGGTAGCACAGAGTACATTATATGCAAAAGTAAAGCTCAGAGAAACGCAGAATGCACAAACAGAATTATACAGCAACATGCAGAAAATATATGTATAATTCAATATAATTAATGGCCACCAAAGTGAGGATAACGAGCAAGAATAACATCAAGGTTGTCATCATTAAGTAAAAATGAGCAGATCTGTATTAAGTTCTGACTTCGTGGTAAAACATCTCTCACTGTGGGGCACTGAAGACAATAGTGGTCAAGAGTGTTAGCATTAGGACGGTCGCATAATTTACAGGAGGTGTACTGTGGCATATCTAGAGTCTGGGAGACCTGCCATAAAGGCCGATACCCCATTCTGAGCTGAGCACTAACTACATTGTTTTTCCGCACCATTAACCCGCGTCTGCGATACTTGTAGCGACTGTGAAGAAAGTGATCATGGTGCTGTATGGACACACTGTTGGCCCTCTCCGTGTCCCTGCGCTGGACCGTCATGGCAAACCCAGCTGAGTAGATGATGTTACGTAGGCATCGGAGGGAGGGCTCAGCGTCCACAGCATGCCCATCCAGCATACAGACCGCCTTGGCAAGACGATCCGCTGTGTCGTTACCAGTCAGCCCAATGTGGGATGGAGTCCATACAAATGACACAACAAGAGAAGCATCCCGAGCGGCCGCGAGGCGACATAGTATATCTCCCACAGCACGGCCACAGATAGGTTTTGGCGAGGATAGGGCTTGTAGGGCCGATTGGGAGTCACAAATTAATACCCCATTCACTCGTCGTCGAACAAGGAGAGTCACGGCATCCAAGATGGCATTCAGTTCACAGTAGGTGGAGCTCGACGAGGTGGGTAGTCTACGGCCAATCCATGAATCAGCCGGCACAGGCGGCTCCATGGTGGGGGAAAACACAGCCCATGCCGCCCTCCCATCTGCTTGCACAGAACCATCAACATAGACGTGGTGCGCTGCAGGGACAGACGTTGATACATCAGCGATAGTCTCCAGAGCTAACTGTCTCTGCAAGGGGGGATAGACATCCTTTGAGGTCGGTGTATATGTGACAGCGGGGAGGGGGGCATGCCAGGGTGGTAGATCTGGGACAGCCGCCTGCACTGGCAGGTCGATGTCAAGGCCACGGAGAATGTCACTCACCACCCTGATAAGGTTATGACCTCCTGCTCGAAGTGGGAGCCTGGGTGTGTCTGGATCAAGGGACGTCCTCATGACAGCAGAGAAGTACGGAGCAAGAAAGGGGTAGTGAAGACACTTAACAGTAAAATAGGACACATTGGCATAAATCCTCTCCACAAGAGGGGGCAAGTTGAGCTCCAACTGCATACTCACAATACGGGTAGAGAGAGAACATCCCAAGATATATCTCATGACTCGATTCTGGAACTTTTCAAGTGGCTCGAGAGCTGGTCTAGGAAGTTGACACAAGGCAGGAGACAGATAGTCAACCACTGACCGAAGTAGTAGGATGTAGAGGGTCCTCGCCACTGGGATGGAGACTCCTGCAGCATTGTTGGCAAGCCACTTGACAGGTGCAAAGCGGGGCTCCAGACGGTCAAGAAGGCTCTTCACAAAGGGATGAATTCGTTGACGTGCAGGTATAGCTGGGGTGATCCGGACTGGTGCACCTAAATACGTGTACTGTGTGCAGCGAGGGATGACATTACCACCCATGGCGAATGCGGGCAGTGCTCTGCAGTTGCGTGAAGTAAAAATCCTGCTTTTTTCTGGGGAGATAATAAGGCCTCAGGAGGTAGCAGACACGTAAAAATCATGGAGCATGTGCTGAAGGTCGTGAGTTGAGGTCGTGTGGATGCATATGTCGTCCGCATAGCAGGTAACTGTAGTACCGGGGATGACAGGAAGGAGGGAGAGTAGACGATGCATAAGGATATTGAATAGAAAAGGACTTAGCAGAAAGAGAGAGAGAGATTATTTTATTTTATTTTATTTTATTAATTTATTGCGCCAAGGCGTCAGACATTACATGAGTTCATACAAATAATGCTTCAAATGGATATAAAACCAAGAATTGAACATGGTTTACAGGGAGGTGTACATATTGATAAAACATTGCTGCATACTAACATACAACTCACAGAATGGCAGCACAGAGTACATTATATGCAAAAGTAAAGCTCAGAGAAACGCAGAATGCACAAACAGAATTATATAGCAACATACAGAAAATATATGTATAGTTAAATATAATTAATGGCCACCAAAGTGAGGAAAACGAGCAAGAATAACATCAAGGTTGTCATCATTAAGTAAAAATGAGCAGATCTGTATTAAGTTCTGACCTCGTGGTGAGAGAGAGAGAGAGAGAGAGAGAGAGAGAGAGAGAGAGAGAGAGAGAGAGAGAGAGAGAGAGAGAGAGAGAGAGATGGGAAGCGTGGAGAAAAAAGTGTTGGCTGGGCGACCTTGAAATACTTCGCGGTATCCACCAGCACGGTCAGGTGAAACGGGCTTCCTTCCTTTATCTGCACTGAAATTTAAAAAAAATAAATTATCGCGGAGTATCCCTATGTAACAAAATAATAAATAAACAACTGGAAGTGAACAAACTTGAGCAATGACCATTGGTAGAGTTTTACGTTTATTGTCAGAGGGCTATTTTTATTCCCCAATTTAACAAAAAACAAAAGAACTTAGTGTACAACTGCAGAAACATCGAAGCATAAATCTATTCCTTTCTGTTTAATATTGCAAAGTACTTTACTGTAATAGCATACACATCCTTGTCTATAGTGACAATCTTTTCTCTTTCTATAAATCAGAGGGTTGAGTCGAAGCGCACACTTTCTGTAAGGCAACATATCCCTGATGAAATTAAAGCAAAATATTACAATCATATGTGACAATATCTCTACTACTATCAACAAAAGAACAAATATTTTTTCGTAATGATCAACTCAAGAGGAATTAAGTATTATTATTTAATCAAATTTCAGACTCAACATATAAATTCTGGTAATCTCAATTATCTTAATTACCTCAATTGTAATTATAAATTCATGACAATGATAGTGATTAACAATAATTATCTCTAGATAAGCTTTTTCAAAACTCTTTAATTATAATATATAGATCAAAGAGATAAAGATATTAAAAATTTTTCTTCACACAAAAAACTATATAACAAAAACGGGTATCTGAAAAAAATATAAAAAGTCGGTCTCTGTGTATGCAATAATAAAAATAAAACTCATATTTCATTTGCAACATTAAAGAATGCATTTTGCTTAAGTTTCATAATATCGTAAGGAGTTGTACAGGAACAATTTAGACAGAAAATATATATATTCTTCTATTATCTCGAACTTGACTTATTTGAATTACTATACAACAGAATTACCTCCGGACCAGGGGGAAGTTCGACATATTACTGTTCTGTCTGTTTGCTCATACTTACACATGGTTGGGTACTTTTATTATTACCCTCCCTTTTATGTGAGCATTATTTTCTCCCCTGTTCTTTAGGCTTCTGGATCCACTTCGTCTCTTTTAAGCACGGGAAATGACTGTTTGACATTCTTGTTGTCATTTCGTGTCAGCTCACACTCTTTCTTTATGACCAAGCTGAAACGATTTTGATAAACATTATCATGGCTAAAATCTTCAAAGTTTTATTTTATATATCTAACATATCCCTTTGGACAAATAATGTATATAAAGCAGCTAGAAAGGAAAATAAAGAATCATTCATAGATTCACGTCCTTTATCACGTAATATCTATCTTGGAATTCTCGGAAATTGAATAATAATCTCATTGGCGGAGTAGGGGACAAAACAAAAATAAAACTAAATTGGCATCTCAATCATATCTGGGCAGGTGGAGAATCATTTTCTCAAAACTATCCCTCAATAGATATTGCAACAGCACATCACCTCCCATAAAAATACTCGGATATGGCATGCATAAGGACCCAATGGAGCGGGGGAACTATCCTCGCAGACTCCTCCCCCATCATGCATCTCAAAGGTCTTTCCCGCGATTTCACCCACTAGAACAACCCCCCCATTATACCCCCAGTCATTCATACTCATTCTTTCTCACATTCGCTATATCACTTTCAAACACTCATCCCCATTCTCTCTATAAAATTCCCTTCTAGTCATTTTTCTATTCACTGCGCATGCGTTTCCCTTCCCCTACTACTCTGAAGGAGTGTAGAGGTGAAATCTTGGTTGGGCCGCATGGTCACACGACTGCCTCACCAGTCCTAGGTCCCTTTCTACTCCCTTGACAAACAAACACACATTTATTTCCATTTTGTACAATGGTTATTCAATGTTGGGGCGACACTGAAAAACCCCACCTATTCCAGGACAGCACAAATTAACTCGAGTTTGCTGTTATTTTTGCCTGCGTAGCGCGAAATAAAAAAACTCATATCTAAATGATATCACAAAATTTCTTATTCTTCAAAAAGAAATGCCACACACGTATCGTAATATCAATTCCCCATCATAACAAAATTAAAAGAACGATCTGTCATCTCTGTTAATTTTTTTCCTCACTCGACTTCTTACACTTTAAGAGATTAATATAAAAAATTACTTTACACATTTGGAAATCACACGTGGTAAAAGAAAAACCTTAAAAGCGGATTCAAGTATACTTCTTACTATAATTCTTACGTGCATTTTGGAGTATATGAAAATTCTACTGCTTATATTCTATTTGTAGATTCTGTTAGTTTTTACTTTAAGGAATTAATATAATAATGATTTCACGTACATTAAATTTTTTCAATTAAAATCAGTACAGTCGCCTGTTTAATAACTAACTTAGGCAATAATAAAAATAAATGGAACATACTTCAAACGTAATTACTAGTTATATTATTCAAATTATAACAAAAATGGAGTTTATTACTGCTTATAGCTATTAGTACAAATTATCCATATTAGTAATGGGTACAGAAAGTCTACTTTTATTAATTTACTAGGGGCCACACCCTTTATTGGCAGGTTGGCTGAGTCAAAGCATCACTACATGATAAAATGGCGGTGTCTGCCAACCTCAATTTCTTTTGATAATTGTCCCATTACTCACTGGACACAGATCACAAGTACTTTGCTATTTTGAGGAGGTGGTCCTGAAGAACTTCATGGCAGAAGGCCATGGAGGAGGGGGTTGTTCTTCCTTCTGGGCGCAGGGGGTTCCCTCAACTTCATCTCTCACGTAGAATCGACGAATCACCATCTTTTTTGCTGGATCCGGTGACATGTACTTTTGGCAAGGGGCTTTTTCGCTCAAAGCCCCTGTCACACTTTGGCTCACTAAGAAATATCTTAGGAATAGTTCCTTAAAAGTTTCATAATATTCTCTGTTTGACCACTCGTCACTTCTCATCCGCAGACCCAAGTATTTCAGGAAGTCGGCTGTGGGAATTATGGATGGACATTCGAGGTCTTTTACATTTGTGCTGTCGAAGTATAAAGGTGAATCTTTGACTCGAGGCGCTTTTACAACCAGGGCACTGGGTGGGGGCATGGCCTGCTACGTTCCCTGTGTCACCACGGGGCTCGGAGCGGCAGGCTGTTCGTCGATGTTTGAGGCGTTGGTTTCTCTGTCGGCGTTGACCAAGTTCCTTCTCAATGGAGCGGCGTCAGCAGGAGTTTGTAGGTGCCGCACGTGCTCCTCCAATTCAAGAATTCTCCAATGTTTGACCTCGTTGCTCATTTCCTGTACTGGGAGATATTGGATCTCTGCATTTGCCATTCTTATTTATCTTTTCTTCGCACAGGTTTCTTCTGATATGAGAGTCTCTTTGTAACTGTCCCGACGTTGGATCCGTACCGCACTGCCACCAGATGTCGTAAGGACCATATCATTACATTTACTATTAATACCAGAAGGGTGCAAGGTAAGAATGGACAAGCGGTGGTTCCTTTCACTATAAGGTTGGATTCCTTTTATACCTTCTGTGGTGTGTAGTTGGTAGCGCCTTGACTTAGTAATTATAAGTCCTAGGTTCGAGTCCCGGTCGGGGTAAAAAATGATTCATGCTTTCACATATGTAATGTGCTTGCTTAGTTATTGTATGACCCGAATGAGATTGGGAATTGAATTAAATGCTAAAATGAAGCTACGAGTGAGGTTGGGGAATCTGTAATATGAACAATGTGGCATTCAGATAGAATGCGTTCATCCCTAAGTATGGCAGATATAAGCAATAAGGTTGGATTCCTTTTATACCTTCTGTGGTGTGTAGTTGGTAGCGCCTTGACTTAGTAATTATAAGTCCTAGGTTCGAGTCCCGGTTGGGGTAAAAAATGATTCATGTTTTCACATATGTAATGTGCTTGCTTAGTTATTGTATGACCCGAATGAGATTGGGAATTGAATTAAATGCTAAAATGAAGCCACGAGTGAGGTTGGGGAATCTGTAATATGAACAAAGTGGCATTCAGATAGAATGCGTTCATCCCTAAGTATGGCAGATATAAGCTATAAGGTTGGATTCCTTTTGTACCTTCTGTGGTGTGTAGTTGGTAGCGCCTTGACTTAGTAATTATAAGTCTTAGGTTCGAGTCCCGGTCGGGGTAAAAAATGATTCATTTTTTCACATATGTAATGTGCTTGCTTAGTTATTGTATGACCCGAATGAGATTGGGAATTGAATTAAATGCTAAAATGAAGCCACGAGTGAGGTTGGAGAATCTGTAATATGAACAAAGTGGCATTCAGATAGAATGCGTTCATCCCTAAGTATGGCATATATAAGCTATAAGGTTGGATTCCTTTTATACCTTCTGTGGTGTGTAGTTGGTAGCGCCTTGACTTAGTAATTATAAGTCCTAGGTTCGAGTCCCGGTCAGGGTTAAAAATGATTCATGTTTTCACATATGCAATGTGCTTGCTTAGTTATATATATATATATATATATATATATATATATATATATATATATATATATATATATATATATATATATATATATATATATATATATATATATATATATATATATATATATATATATATGAGCAAGAACGGGTGTGAGGAGAGAAATTGCAGGCAGAGTAATATGAATCTTCTGAGATGGTTTGGCCATGTGGAAAGAAGTTGTACACCCGATGGGTGTTGTCTGGGACCACCTTGCCCCAGCCTTCTATGTTGGCACGTAGATGAATGAAAGAAGAGCTACATTTCAAGAGAAAGAAGTTGTACTCTGCATAACAACCCCAGTTGTTTTCAGGCATAAAATAACGACACACTTAACTTTTTAATGTTGCGTTAGTAAACATGAGCTGTTCCTGGTTTCCAGTTAATTGTGTGTGTATATATATATATATATATATATATATATATATATATATATATATATATATATATATATATATATATATATATATATATATATATGTATATATATGTATATATATATGTATATATGTATATATATATATATATATATATATATATATATATATATATATATATATATATATATATATATATATATATATATATATATATATATATATATATATATATATATATATATATATATATATATATATATATATATATATATATATATATATATATATATATATATATATATATATATAGAGAGAGAGAGAGAGAGAGAGAGAGAGAGAGAGAGCTATGTTACGAAATTGCTAAAGAATGATACAATTCACCTATTCTTTTGGGAATTATGCAGAGGATTTAATGTTAATTCATTATCTTTGTTTTTTGCATTGTTATTATATTGTTGCCTGGGAGAAATAAAAAAAAATGAGTATGTTTCTGGCACAATTCTGCCTGCCTGAAACTGTGCTTTATTTGGTTGTTGTATAAGGGTCACTATGAGCTAAGCGGTTAGTCTGGCAAGTTTAATGAATTCAAGAATGTTGATTTCCAGTGATAATGTTGATTTTCCCTTTATTGGATTTGATTATTTTGCATTGCCTAATAAGGGTATCTTAGTTCGAGGTAGACCCCTTCTCTATATTTTGAATGTTGAAGCTTTATTTTATATTTTGCCAGATAATAAACAAAACAAACAAACAAACAAACAAACAAAAACATTTATTTCCATCTTGTAAAATGGTTATTCAACATTAATAGTAACTTATAAGTAGACATGTAATTAAACTAACAAATAAGAGGGTTAGACATATAGTTAAATTAAATGTAGCTTTCATAGAAAATAATAATGCTGTAATAAAAATGATACAATAATGTTAATAATAAAGTAGTAAGTATGCCACTAGATACAGGATCGTTATTATCGGCATCATTTCCATATTTATTTCCTTACAATGAGAATAATTAGTTCTTAATGAGCAGCAACTATTTGTCCAAAAGAAAACTATATAGTTTGCCTTTGAAAGCTGTGAAAGAGGATGCATTTTTAAGATGCTCTGGAATATTATTCCAGAGTGTTGGCCCTTTGATAGTGATCATCTTTGAACCTGCTTCTGTGTTTGTTCTGTGAATAAAGAGCTCACTGCTCTGTCTTGTGTTGGTTCCCCTTATATCCCTGACTGTTTTTAAATCAAATAGCCAGCTAGCATAATGATGGTCCAAAATTTTGAATACAAAAACATAAATAGCATAAGTGACCTTATTTTCTGCCCGCAGCCACCCAAGTTTATTGAGAGCTGGTGTGATGTGGTCATATTTTCTTATTCCTCCCAGGGCAACTCGAGCTGCAAAATTAATAAGCTTCTGTATTCTGTTTATCTGAGTCTTAGTGGTAGCTCCCCAAACAGTTGTGCAGTAATTAATGTGACTTAGGGCTAGAGATTCAACAACAGTTATTCGAGTGATTGTCTCAAAATTGTCTTTTGTACGTGATAAGTACATTAATGTTCCTGTAACCTTTTTGCATACTTTATCTATGTGGGAATCAAACAACATGTGGTTATCAAAGTGAATTCCTAGGTTTTTGACTGTTTTGCTAGGTGTGATAATATTGTCGCAAAAATTAATTGTTGTGTTTTCTGGAATTTGTGCTATGTGGAACCTTGAACCAATAAATATGCACTGTGTTTTACTTTCGTTAATTAACAGCCCAATTTCTTGGAAATAGGTTTTAATTTTTGACAGAGTGTTTTCTGCTCTTAAAGTTAGCTCTGGGAGATTATTAATATCACCACTAAGGAGTAGTTGAGTGTCATCTGCATATTGTACGACTAGACAGTCAGAAATGAAAGAAGATAGATCATTTACGTAAATGGAGAAGAGGATAGGGCCAAGTACTGATCCCTGTGGAACACCAAATGATACATTTTTTGGCACAGAGATAATGTTGTTAAGACGTATGGACTGTTTACGATTAGATAGATACTCGCTAAACCAGCTTGGATCAATATTTAAGTTAATACATTCACTTAAAAGAATTTCATGGTTTACACTGTCGAAAGCTTTTGATAAGTCTAATAAAATTAGCAAAGATATTTTTTTCATATCTATATTATTATATATACTATTCGTAACTTTAAGCAGTGCCGTTTCCGTCGAAAGTTTCGGTCTGAAACCATGCTGGTTAATACTTATTATTCTATTTGATTCTAAATATGACATAAGTTGGCATGCAACAATTTTTTCTAATATTTTAGAGAAAATGGGTAGGAGGGAAATGGGACGATAGTTTGTCACATCTTCTCTGTCCCCCTTTTTATGCAGAGGTATTACATGTGCTATTTTCCAAGAGTCAGGAAACTGTTTAGTAACAATGGAAGTGTTCATAATAGTTAGAATATAGGATGCAATCATGGGTAGAGCATCTTTGATGAACTGAAATGGTATACCATCTGAACCATAAGAGCCAGAGTTTCTTAGGCTCTTTATGGTAAGAATTAGGGTAGCACAATCGATTGGAATTATCTTGAAGTACTCTCTTGTGTTTTCATTGGAAGAATTGTCATTTAAGCAATTACTCATATTCACTGAGTTGATGTTTTCTTGAGTTTTTTCATATGTATTTTTGCCAACGTTAGCAAAATAGTTATTAAAGTTTTCTGCTTTGTCTTTCAACTCCGTAATATTTTCATAACTTTCTGAGGTACTCTTTTCATTTGGTATCATGCTTCTTATCACTTTCCATGTTGCTGCTGTATCATGTCTAGAGTCATTAAATTGTTTTTTGTAAAAGTCTTTTTTTACTTACACTGATGAGAGATCTGACACGTTTCTTTTCTGTTTTATAACGTTCTCGGAGAGTCATATCATATCTATTCATTTTTAGCTCTTTTTGTATTTGATTTCTGATTTGCATTGCCTCTTTGATGTCATTAGTTAGCCAGGGGGCTGAGGGGCAGGTTATTTTTCTTGTTACAATGGGTGCACAACTATCTATGCATTCAAGGAAGATTTTTGTTAGAATCTCAACCTGCAAATCGACGTTATCTGTGTATTTAATTCTATTAAGTGCATTTGTGTTGTTGATTAATGTTCCACAAAAGATATCAGGTGAGTAATTTTTTAGACAACCGGAATGTCTTGAGGAGAGGCTTCCTTTTGGGCTTGTTTATGTTTAGCATAGCAATGTTCAGCTCGTGGTCTGCAATTGGGCAGGGAACTACGTCCCAATAGAGTATACTTTCCACTTTATTTGTTATTATCAGATCTATAAGAGTCCTAGAATTGGGAGTTATGCGGGTCGGTTTTGTCACTATTTGTGTTAACTTCACAGTGTTGATCACCCTTTTCATTTTGTTATCTGCTGAGAGCAAGTCATCATTAAAATCACCAAGTATGTATATGGGTTTATGACGCACACAGATATTTCTGAATGTTTCTAGTAGATTAACTTTTGAGGAGTTTTTGCATGTCAGAGTGTTAACCACGATAAAGTAGATTTTAAATTGATTAGTCATAAAAGTTGCCTGCCACATGATTTTGATTGTTTTAAAGGAAACCTGAGACTACCACAAGCAACCACACAACAGGAATATTGATGGCTGCATTGCTTTATTTTGATATTAGGAGCTGGGACAAAAGACACTAAAGTGGTAGAAGTAATTGAACAAAACAACTTGGTTTAGAATGAGTAATATTTATGAAATCTAATTACAGGATTTTTGTTCTCGCCACAATCTGCATATTATTACTGTTTTAGCATTACCCCTTATGTAATACTCTATTTTTTTTTACTATCTCTGTATGAATATTATTTGTGAGTCTTTTCCCATCTACCATTGTTAATATACAATTCTTGTTTGTTCCCTAATACTGTAAGCAATTAGTTTGCTCATTTCCCTGTGTTATGATGCTCGTTTCCTGTCTTATGTGTTCATGTGTGTATCCTATTTCCATTATCTGCTATTATTTACACAAAATCCTCATTTTACTTTTTTGTAAGCTTTTATTAATATTCACCTTGTATACCGAATCTCTATTGTATTATACTGTTGAATATGGACTTTTGTCGGTATAAACAGAAGCCATACTGCTAATATTCTAAAGGCATTATATATATCTTTAGATTTCACTTTTTTATTTTTTTTTACTATTTCTCTCTTTAAATGAGACGACAAAAGGACTTATTTTAGGTAGCCAGATTTCTATTCCTAACGCTCCGAGAAATTTATAATTTTGTGACAAGCATTTTTAATATT
>JAXCGZ010003990.1:95000-102500 GCA_037179515.1 Halocaridina rubra
TGAACGCATTCTGACTGAATGCCACTATGTTCATATTACAGATTCCCCAACCTCACTCGTGGCTTCATTTTAGCATTTAATTCGATTCCCAATCTCATTCGGGCCATGAAATAACCAAATAGCACATTATATATGTGAAAACATGAATCATGTTTTACCCCGACCGGGACTCGAACCTAGGACTTATGATTACTAAGTCAAGGCGCTACCACTACACCACAGAAGGTTAAAAGGAATCCAACCTTATAGCTTATATCTGCTATACTTAGGAATGAACGCATTCTAACTGAATGCCACTATGTTCATATTGCAGAATCGAATTAAATGTTAAAATGAAGCCACGAGTGAGGTTGGGGAATCTGTAATATGAACACTGTTGCATTCAGTTAGAATGCGTTCATTCCTAAGTATAGCAGATATAAGCTATAAGGTTGGATTCCTTTTAACCTTCTGTGGTGTAGTGGTAGCGCCTTGACTTAGTAATCATAAGTCCTAGGTTCGAGTCCCGGTTGGGGTAAAAAATGATTCATGTTTTCACATAAGTAATGTGCTATTTGGTTATTTCATGGCCCGAATGAGATTGGGAATCGAATTAAATGCTAAAATGAAGCCACGAGTGAGGTTGGGGAATCTGTAATATGAACATAGTGGCATTCAGTTAGAATGCGTTCATTCCTAAGTATAGCAGATATAAGCTATAAGGTTGGATTCCTTTTAACCTTCTGTGGTGTAGTGGTAGCGCCTTGACTTAGTAATCATAAGTCCTAGGTTCGAGTCCCGGTCGGGGTAAAAAATGATTCATGTTTTCACATATGTAATGTGCTATTTGGATATATATATATATATATATATATATATATATATATATATATATATATATATATATATATATATATACATATATATATATATATATATATATATATATATATATATATATATATATATATATATATATATATATATATATATATATATATATGTATATATATGTATATATATGTATATATATATATATATATATATATATATATATATATATATATATATATATATATATATATATATATATATATATATATATATATATATATATATATATATATATATATATATATATATATATATATATATATATATATATATATATATATATATATATATATATATATATATATGTATGTATGTATGTGTGTGTGTGTGTGTGTGTGTGTGTGTGTGTTTGTGTGTGTGTGTGTGTGTGTATGTGTGTGTGTGTATTGTAGTATATTATCATTTAAGCACAACATTTATCAATATAAACTGCAATTGGATTAATAATATTCTCATATATTTTTTAAAAAACTTTTACTATTACTTTTTCCTTTATTGTTGAAAATTTTCAGGAAGACTGAAAACTGCCTTTACATTATGTCGTTTAACAGATCTTTTTACCATTATTTTACATATAATTATATTTTAAGTAATGGAGGTTATATGAAAAGTCTATGAAAATATTTTATTTTTATTTTGAAGTCTCCAGAATTGTTTTCAGAAGGATTGGAAGCTTTCTCTATATACAAGTTGGTTCCTTACATGAATTTGCATGCACCAGACAGTATTACTCTACCAGCTTGGAAAGTTAGAAACAGTAGACAGATGCTGGAAACCTCTCAGCAAACTATTCTGGAGGCTTCTCAATAAAACTGGAATATTTCTGGTGAATATAAAACTAAATTAGAAGTTATACAGTATGAACAACTTTCATCCACCATCATCTATTACTCAGTTGATAATGTACACATTTAGGCAAAACATCATGATTCCGATTACTTGTTCAGACATACTGTATCATCTCAACGATAATTAAGAAATAGTAGTGGGAATCTAAGAAAAATTGCATCAGAAATTTCCTAATGTAAAAATGCATTAATCATGTTCAGCAATATGAGCTTAAATGAAAATTTTCTGCCAAAATACGCACATAAAGCCTCATGACCCGGCTGTTCGGCATGATGATATGACATGCAATTCCGAAATAGAACCCGTTAAAAGATAGAGTGACGAAGGCACTGAAGCTCTACATGAAGAACTTCAAGGAATTAAAAATAAGAGTAAGTCTGGCAATATAAATGATGCTTTAGGAAAAAAATCATTAATAAAGAACTCTCTCTCTATACTTGTGTCAGACTTCTCACACAACTCGTCATAAGCGTTTGCCACCTCAACCTTAATTTCTTTTTTATGGGTGTGACACTGGGACAGGCAACAAAATTGCCCTAAACAAGTACAAGCACAAAGAAAAGATTGAGACAGACAAAAAGTAGATATTTAAGGACAAAACAGAAATAATGGAACAATGCACATAGGAAAAGGACAGGCTGAAAGAATAGGCAGAATAAGGAAGTCCCAGAGATATGGCAGCATTAGGCTGTGAGATGACGATAGATCTTCTTTTGAAAGGAGATAGGTCATAAGAATTAAGAAAGACATAAACAGAAAGAGAGTTTCAATGTCTAGAGGTGAATGGGAAGGAACAGTCCCTGCACCGACCAGTCTACAAGCTATAAATCTCCACACAGTACCTGTGAGACAAGACCGCTTGGAGATTGATACACGGCCTTGGCAGCAGGGGAAGGATGCAACTCACCAAGTCATGAGAGCAGCGATGAAGGTAGTAATGATAGAAAAAGAAAGACATGATACCTTTTGGTGAAGAGAAAGAGAATTAAGTTTAGAAAAAAAGTCACTGACGAGTTTAATATCTTATATTCAATTCGATTTGAGATATGTATAAGAAGAAACACCCAAGATGTTAGAGCAGTATTCTAAGTAGGAATAAATAAGATCTTTATAGATTTTAAGTAACTGAAAAGAGGAAATGTAATGAAGAACACGAAACAGAACCCCCAATTTTTTATATGTAATCTGGATTCCTATTATGTTGATAGAATTCAGAGGGTAAATTTCGTTAATTTCAAAGACGATAGGTCTATCAGGAAGAGAAAGCGATATAGAGGTAGTCAGAAACTGTCTTGGTGACAATAGATTTAACTAGGTTTTGAGAGCCTCACTCAGGTATTATCTGCAAATCGGAGCTGAGAGTTGAAGAAAAAATGATACGTGACTGACTGCGAGTAGCAGATGAAGGTTATGTAAAGAAGACAGAGGAAAACTGAAGGGCAGAATCGTCGGCATAGGCGTAGAGAAAAGAAGAATATGGGGACTGGAGAGGATCATTGATTAAGAGAAGGAAAAGAGTAGGTGAAAGAACAAAGCCCTGTGGAACACCACTTCTAAATTGGAGTGAGCTAGATGTTGCACCGTCATGTGAGTAGGTGAAAGAACAGATCCCTGTGGAACACCACTTCTAACTTGGAGTGAGATAAATGTTGCACCGTCATGTCCGATCCCTGGCTTGAGTAAAATTAAAGCAAAATCAAAATTAATAAAACTACATGAAGTTTAACAATTATTTATATAAAGCACACAAAAGCTAAAAAGCAAATGTGTCTGAGCTGAAATATAACTGATATTATAAAATAGTATAATTTTAAAGTAACTCTTGGGCCTTAAATCTAAATTTTCATCAAATCCTTCAAATTGCACCCTTTCTAATCTCTCCCTACACCAGCCTCCTCCATCTGAGAGTCTTGCATGTAAAGCAAATCTTTAAGACTTTCTCTCTCTCTCTCTCTCTCTCTCTCTCTCTCTCTCTCTCTCTCTCTCTCTCTCTCTCTCTCTCTCTCTCTCTCTCTATATATATATATATATATATATATATATATATATATATATATATATATATATATATATATATATATATATATATATATATATATATATATATATATATATATATATATATATATATATATATATATATCTGTATGTGTGTTTCTGTGTGTGTGTAATTATTTCCAGCTTCTTAATATGCTGTGAGACTGCATCAGATGCCTTCCGAAAAGCTAAGAATGTTCAGCCTGCCCTGCCCTCTCTTATTTGCAAGATCTGACTTACCACATCATAGAATTCTAATAAGTTTGTTACGGTAGATCCGTATTTGCTAAAGTCAAGTTGTCTCACTGACAAAAAGTTGAAGGACTCTAAATGAAGAGAGATGCGTTTTCTTAGTATTTTCACCATAAGTTTACAGCCTATTCTGGTCAAGGAAACAGACCTGTAGTTTAGATCTTTGCCTCTCATTCCCTTTATAAAGATAGGTACAAAGTTCATTTGTTTCCAGCATCTTGGAACCTCGCCAGGTTCCAGTGACTTTTCAAATATGATGCACAGCACCAACGACAATGGCTTAGGACACATCTTAAGTACAAATGGGGATATGTCATCAGGCCCTATAGGCGTATGGGCATGTAACTCCATCAACGCTTTGGATACCTCTATAGGTGAAAAAAACAATATTTTCTCCTACAAGCCCATGATCTCTTTTCTCTGCAAGTCTGAGGGGGTGTAGTATGTTCTACTGTAAATACTGACTAAAATTTGTTGAATCTTACAGATCTTTTCATCTGTTTAAGTAATGTTTTCATCTAGCCTCTTGACCTTTAGAGCTTGTTCTTTGACCTTTAATTTCCTCCGACAAAGCTTTGGAAGAGTTTGGGATTTTTTTTAGCCTTTTTGGTAATATCCCAATCGTAATCCCTCTCCACACCTCTTCTCATACTTAGGTAATAATTTCTTGCTCATTTGTAACTACGCCAGGCATTTATACTTTTTCTCCTCCAAGTCTTATGCCAATATTTGTCTCTCCACTCCTTAGCTCTGTAACAGTAATTATTGAACCATTTATCTCTTGCATTAATTTCCCCTATCTCGGTGGATGGCATTTCTCACAAAAGACTTCATACATCTCTTGTACAGATTTGTTGTTAAATAAGGTCCTACAATAAAAAAAAACGGAAAAAAATAATTATTTTTGCTGTAATCCCCTTTTACATATTTCTTCCTCATCTCCTTCACAGTGTCCCTGATCTCAGCCAGAACATCTTCGAGGATATACTCGATCAACAACATACAGTGGTTACTTTATCCAATTAGTGGCTCATGCTTAATTTAACCAGTATCCAACACATTATATGTGAATATTTGATCGAGAAGTGATGGCTCATCCTCATTCCCGGCCCTCGTAGGTTCCAGCACATGTTGGTGAGTGAAATTCCCTTGTACACAATCTAGTAATCTTGTCACAAAAGAATTCTCCTCACTGTGTAGGTCAAGACTAGGCCAATCTATCTCTCTCTTTAGTCAAAATCCCTCATGATCAGTATCCTACACTTTCACTCCCATGCAATGATTACAACTGAGTTTAAAACTTCTTTAGTACCCCTATTACTTTCCTTATGCACCTTCAGCCTTTGTTGATTCCTTTTTGGATAGTGGACAATATCTATCATAAAGCTCTCTGAACCCATATTTATGCTAGCAGTAACAAATTCCTTGAACTCACTTTCTAAAGCAAAGCTTGCTTCTTCATTATGCAAACTTCACTTATAAGCAATGCTATTCCTCTACCAGTCTTTTCAATCTTCCAACCCTCATTATTTTGAAATCCTTAGAGAAAGCAGTGACAATGCTTATATCCTCACTTAACTTAGGCTCTGCAATTGCTACTATATCTGCCTCACTGTCGCGTATCCGATCCTTTAATTCACTTCCTTACCAGCTACCCCATCACCATTTGTGTATAATAATCTTAATGGGGATATGTCCTCTAATTTCCTAGTTTCTTTTTTACCACCTCTTTGACTGGAAGAACCCTGAAACAAAAACAGTATTTCTTCTGCTCTTTTGTGCTTCCTCATTTAACCTTTCAGCTTCTTGTAACAACCTTTTCATCTCTTCCTGTTTTGTATCGTCGAATGAATGCTGTTCTGAATTGCAACTGCTTTTATACAGTTAACATCCAATTGTGATCTTAACTCAAACCCCTGTCAAGTTTCCTTGACACAACTATTTGTAATTTTCTTAAATATATAGCATGCAAAATTTGTGAGTATAGATAATCATACATAAATTAATCACGTTTTGGTACCCTGGGATTGTAATTGCTTTAATTAATTTATGCTTATATTGTTACATTATTATTATATTTATTTTTCTTCTCTCAGTTTTAACTTTGTATTTTCATTTTAATGTTTTAGTTTGTTGCTCTGCAGATGGATTTAAATACAGTCTTACAGATCTCGGCACTATGTCGTTTCATTTTATCTTTGTTGACCTCCAATCATATATATATATATATATATATATATATATATATATATATATATATATATATATATATATATATATATATATATTTATGTATATATATATATATATATATATATATATATATATATATATATATATATATATATATATATATATATATATATATATATATATATATATATATATATATATATATATATATATATATATATATATATATATATATATATATATATATATATATATATATATATATATATATATATATATATATATATATATATATATATATATATATATATATATATATATATATATATATATATATATATATATATATATTATATATATATATATATATATATATATATATATATATATATATATATATATATATATATATATATATATATATATATATATATATATATATATATATATATATATATATATATATATATATATATATATATATATATATATATATATATATATATATATATATATATATATATATATATATATATATGTTGTATGTATGTATGTATGTATGTGTCGTGGTGGAATCCCACTAGTTGTCACCAGTGTTGTGGGATTACTATTTCACACAAGGGTCAACAATATGGTGGGATTTTCATCCCATTATTTTGCACCAATAATGGTGGTGTAGTTTTATTTTTGGTAGCGTGATTGGTGATAAGCCTCTTCTTTGTATGTATTTTTACATGAATTCCTCAGAGCTCCCATTACTACTGTTCCTGTCATGAACGATTCCAGATTCCAGCCCCCAAAGGGGAGGCTAGCCAAGCTGTGGACGATACGTCTGCTCCTGACAAGGCCTGATCTCTGACTGACTCTTTGTAGCTACTCATGGCGGTCGGTGGGGCATCGTGGTCTTCACTGCCATCCGGCATATTTAGGCATCCCTGAAATGCCTTGTGAAGCTATAGGCATCTTTAAGTGCCTTACGACACTCCCCATCAACAAACAGAAATATCTCATATATTTCTGACAAAGCATCATAAATACTTCTATGAGAGCCTTAAAATTTTCTGACTATCATTATTTAACAAAACCAGGGCAGAGCAATCTAAGAAACTGACTTATGAAACTATTACAATCTCATACAATTATCTAAACAGATTACAGTAATACCAAAATTACTATGCAAAAACCTGACAAAGAAAAATCTGTTCTTTATAATAAGCATTGTAATAAAAATCTCAAAATCAAACTTAATTATTCTTAATTACAACATATTGTAATTAAGCATTGGCAGAATCACTT
>JAXCGZ010003991.1:0-17500 GCA_037179515.1 Halocaridina rubra
CTCTCTTACCTATTAGAATATGACTGAAAATTATAGTTGAACTTTCTTCAAGTTTCTTTGACTACTTTATGTAATAAAATTTGAAAAAAAAAATATAACGTAATTTGTTTTTGCTAAATATCTCTGGCTATAGAACGCTTTCTTATTCACACACACACACACACACACACACACACACACACACACACACACACACACACACACACACACACACACACACACACACACACACACACACACACACACACACACACACACACACACACACACACACACACACACACACACACATATATATATATATATAACATTCAATTGACATGATTCCATTCATGCATACACGTTCACACACACACACACACACACACACACACACACACACACACACTCACACACACACACACACACACACACACACACATATATATACACACACATAATAAATAAATGTACACATACGCACAAACACGCACACACATATATATATGTGTGTGTGTGTTGTGTGTGTGTACATTTATTTATTTATTTATTTATTTATTTATTTATTTATTTATTTATTTATTTATTTATTAATTTATTTGTATAAATATATGTTCTTTAAAGCAGCCTATAAGGAAGAGATATTGATATTTCTGCAAAGTATATTACGAAATTCAAGACGCATCTCTGGCATGACTCAGTAAAAATTAGTTTCCAATATTGATAAAAATAAAAAACCCACAGATATGACTAAGTAATTCATAAAAAAATGTATAGCAACAATAAAAACTACTTCTTCTACTACTACTACTACTACTACTACTACTACTACTACTACTTCTAATAATAATATTAATAATAATACTAATAATAATAATAATAATAATAAAAATAATAATAATAATAATGATAATAATAATAATAATAATAATAATAATAATAATAATAATAATAATAATAATAATAATAATAATAATAATAATAATAATAATAATAATAAGAAGAAGAAGAAGAAGAACAATAATAATAATAATAATAATAATAATAATAATAATAATAATAATAATAATAATAATAATAATAATAATAATAATAATAATAATAATAATAAAAAGATGAAGAAGAGGAGAAATTATTATTATCATATTTTATATTATTATTATTATTATTATTATTATTATTATTATATTATTATTATTATTATTATTATTATTATATTATTATTATTATTATTATTATTATTATTATTATATTATTATTATTATTATTATTATTATTATTATTATTATTATTATTATTATTATTATTATTATTTGTTGAAGCAAACTTCATATCTACTTTCTATATCCTAGTTTTTCCTTTTTTCTTGCTAACCTCTATATTATCCAATTCGCTTAAAAAAACTAACTTGCCTTTTCCGAATCTTATTTTCAATGAAATCGGAAAATTATACAAGGAGTGAATGAATTTATCCTTGAACTTGAAAAATGTACCGACATGACAAACAAAATTTTATTTCCGCTGCAAGAAAGAGAGAGAGAGAGAGAGAGAGAGAGAGAGAGAGAGAGAGAGAGAGAGAGAGAGAGAGAGAGAGAGAGAGAGAGAGAGAGAGAGAGAGAGAGAGAAAGAGAGAGAGAGAGAGAGAGAGAGAGAGAGAGAGCTTATTTTTTATTTTATTAATTTATTGCGCCAAGGCGTCAGACATTACATGAGTTCATACAAATAATGCTTCAAATGGATACAAAACCAAGAATTGAACATGGTTTACAGGGAGGTGTACATATTGATAAAACATTGCTGCATACTAACACACAACTCACAGTCTGGCAGCACAGAGTACATTATATGCAAAAGTAAAGCTCAGAGAAACGCAGAATGCACAAACAGAATTATACAGCAACATACAGAAAATATATGTATAATTCAATATAATTAATGCCACCAAAGTGAGGATAACGAGCAAGAATAACATCAAGGTTGTCATCATTAAGTAAAAATGAGCAGATCTGTATTAAGTTCTGACCTCGTGGTAAAACATCTCTCACTGTGGGGCACTGAAGACAATAGTGGTCAAGAGTGTTAGCATTAGGACGGTCGCATAATTTACAGGAGGTGTACTGTGGCATATCTAGAGTCTGGGAGACCTGCCATAAAGGCCGATACCCCATTCTGAGCCGAGCACTAACTACATTGTTTTTCCGCACCATTAACCCGCGTCTGCGATACTTGTAGCGACTGTGAAGAAAGTGATCATGGTGCTGTATGGACACACTGTTGGCCCTCTCCGTGTCCCTGCGCTGGACCGTCATGGCAAACCCAGCTGAGTAGATGATGTTACGTAGGCATCGGAGGGAGGGCTCAGCGTCCACAGCATGCCCATCCAGCATACAGGCCGCCTTGGCAAGACGATCCGCTGTGTCGTTGCCAGTCAGCCCAATGTGGGATGGAGTCCATACAAATGACACAACAAGAGAAGCATCCCGAGCGGCCGCGAGGCGACATAGTATATCTCCCACAGCACGGCCACAGATAGGTCTTGGCGAGGATAGGGCTTGTAGGGCCGATTGGGAGTCACAAATTATTACCCCATTCACTCGTCGTCGAACAAGGAGAGTCACGGCATCCAAGATGGCATTCAGTTCACAGTAGGTGGAGCTCGGCGAGGTGGGTAGTCTACGGAGAGAGAGAGAGAGAGAGAGAGAGAGAGAGAGAGAGAGAGAGAGAGAGAGAGAGAGAGAGAGAGAGAGAGAGAGAGAGAGAGAGAGAGAGAGAGAGAGAGAGAGAGAGAGAGAGAGAGAGAGAGAGAGAGAGAAAGAGAGAGAGAGAGAGAGAGAGAGACTACTTCATTACATATTACTTCTTACACTCAAGCATGCATGCACACACACAAACACATATGCAGACAGACATACACATAGAAAGACAGACAAACACACAAGAAAAGGAATCAAAACAATAGAAAAAGGAATTAAAATGCTGGAAAGATAAAGGTAAGTGCTGTATAAAAAATTTCCAAACAAGATGATAATAACAATAAGGTAAGCTTTAGCTTAAATAACTGTAATGCCAGGGCCTAACAGTTTTCTCCAAGAGATGAATTTAGCAGCCTGCAATGTCCAAATAAATGAAAATATTGAACAGTTAAAATGAGATTTCCAGGAGCTGAATGTAAAACAGGAGAAAATTAAAAATAAGCTCCCATATGTAGTAAAAAAAAAAGCAATGTGGGTGTATAGGTGGTGAAAGATGTGGTGCTGAAATTTGTTGGTACAGTTGATGACAGAGAGACGGTAATGGAAAAAATAAGATGTTAGAACAACAACAACTACAAAAGAACAACAACAGCAACAACAACAACAACAACAACAACTACTACTACTACTACTACTACTACTACTACTACTACTACTACTAGTATTATTATTATTATTATTATTATTATTATTATTATTATTATTATTATTATTATTATTATTATTATTATTATTATTATCTTAATCTTATTCTTATTCTTATTCTTATTCTTAGTATTATTATTATTATTATTATTATTATTATTATTATTATTATTATTATTATTGTTGTATATTATTATTATTATTATTATTATTATTATATTATTATTATTATTATTATTATTATTATTATTATTATTATTATTATTATTATTATTATTATTATTATTATTATTAGTAGTAGTAGTAGTAGTAGTAGTAGTAGTCGATGTTGTTATTGTTGTTATATTTGTATTTTGTCTGTGTTATTGTTGTTGTTATTAATGCTGTAATTTATGCTTAATATCTTTACCAAACACCAAGATTTTATTATTATTATTATTATTATTATTATTATTATTATTATTATTATTATTATTATTATTATTATTATTATTATTATTATTATTATTATTATTATTATTATTATTATTAGTAGTAGTAGTAGTAGTAGTAGTAGTAGTAGTAGTAGCAGCAGTAGTAGTAATAGTAGTAGTAGTATTGTTGTTGCTGTAATAATAATAATAATAATATTTCTAATAATAATAATAATAATAATAAAAATAATAATAATAATAATAATAATAATAATAATAATAATAATAATAATAATAATAATAATAATAATGATAATAATAATAATAATAATAATAATAATAATAATAATAATAATAATAATAATAATAATAATAATAATAATAATAATAATAACAATAATAATAATAATCATCATCATCATCACCATCATGATATTAATGAAAATAATAATAATAATGATTGCATATAATAATAATAATAATAATAATAATAATAATAATAATAATAATAATAATAATAATAATAATAATAATAATAATAATAATAATAATAATAATGACAATAATAATATATAATTGTTGTTGTTATTGTTTTGATATTTTAATAGCTTTTTTGCGTGATTCTCAGATATGCGATGAAAATATATCTTTATATTAGACAATTTTTGAAGCTATTTATATGATTATGATACTCAAGTTCCCGGAAGACATTTTTTAAATGTCTGTGATATTAATAAACAATAAATCCTTGGGTAATCCGTGACTTCATAAGAAAACTACCTAATACTATCGGTAATCAGTTTACCATTTACTATAATTGTAATAACAAGTGATAAATTGTTGATTTCAGAGAGATAGATAGATAGATAGATAGATAGATAGATAGATAGAAAGATAGATAGAGAGAGAGAGAAAGAGAGAGAGAGAAAGAGAGAGAAAATCAAATCGAGAATCAGAAAAATTCATGAAGAGACATATAGTTACGGTTCATTTCCTATGCCTACAATCTACACAGAATTTTCTGAAGTATTCTGTACGCGTCTCTTACTATATATCTACATCTGACAAACCACAACACTCCCTATCTCTGAGGGCAAATTTACTTTACCTTCCTCGTGGCAAACTCATAAAATAAATCCTCAAACAATGCTATGGAAATTAACTCTTCACTAAACCAAACTCAAACCTGAAAACAAACGTAGATAGTCGTAAAATAAGCAGCTTGGTTTAAGCTCACACTAATATATACTGCTTAATCACCAAATACTTGTCCTATATGTGTGTAACCACCACTCTTCTTTTGTGTGTGTGTTTTGTATTGAAATGGCTATGTGGCTGTGCTATTTAATTAAAACATCCTTATGTTAAAAGATTTTTAGTCGGGAAATTTATTTTACTCTCAGTATTCTGCATAACCGTATTCACTTTAAAGATGTTGATTGAAAATTTCTTGTTGTTAATTATGCCTACATCAAAATATCTTGTCTATGTCACTTTTACCTGTTGTTCCTGTTCTTGTTATTGTTGTTCTCGTTGTCGTCGTCTTCGTTGTTGGTCTTCTTCATTTTCGTCGTCATTGGCCTTTTTAAGTCCTCCCTAATTTTTTATACCCCTAATTTTCTTTAATTCAGTTTCACCTTTCATCCTACATCCTCTATCCACCTGTATTTTTTATTACGTTCAGGAAATATTCATGACAGGCCCCCCCCTCTCTCTCTCTCTCTCTCTCTCTCTCTCTCTCTCTCTCTCTCTCTCTCTCTCTCTCTCTCTCTCTCTCTCTCTCTCTCTCTCTCTCTCTCTCCTCTCTCTCTCTCTTTCAAAAAGCGGAAAGCCTATATATGTTTACCCTTCACTGTACTATAATTAACTTATTAAATTTGATTGGCACCCGGAGGCACCTTCCCTGAACCTAATTACAAAATGTGTTTTGCTAAATTATGGTTATTATATGTGCTTGCCGAGTGTGTCTCTACTTTGGTACGCATGTAACGTTAGTATTTCTTTGAATATTAGTCTGAGTTGCAATGAGAGTTTTGGCCTAAGTTCAGTATCATTTTTGAGATATCTTCTAATAGTTTTTTTTTTTATAGAATTGAAAGACTTCCTCTCTCTGGTTAAGATTGTTAAATTTTATGAATTTTCTAAAGGTTTCTATTTAATATCGAACCACATATTTAAAGATACTGTATAAATAGCCATGTCTGTTACGTTTCTGAAATGCACTTCGACGAAAGATCATTCCATTTCACGAGTGTACTGTATATTAGGAAAGTTGACTCACTTTGTTCTAGGGTGCTAATTTTGTCATTTTTTCTTGCACTGATTTCACTATATGATGTTATATTTATTTAGGTGTGAATTCTCTTACCATTTAAGTTTTCTAACCAACACCTCGACTGAAGATCATTCAAGTGTAAGATTATTCTTCGTGTAATGATAGACGACTTGTATAATATCTATTTTATAGTTTGTAACACAAATACGTGGCAGTAATTAATATAGCCTTGTATTCTCTGGGCTGTTCCCTTTACAATTTTTGGAAATTACTATTTAAAAATAATCAGTAGAACTATAGACATATTTTTGAAGCACGACATTTGTTATTCAATTTCTATGTATTAAATAATATTGTATCTTTAAATCATGATTAAAAATAAATAATGCATATTCGATATTATTTACAGGGATAATTTTCCAAGCTCGTAGGCAGATAAAAAAACTTAAAGCAAATTCCGGAAGGACGCTTGCTGCATCGTGTACCACTCACCAAGCGGCCTCGTCTCACAGGTACTGTGCGTAGCTTTGTAGCTGGCATACTGGTCGATGTAATGACTGCTTCTGCCCTTCTAGCTCCAGACTCTGGAAACCTCTTCCTCCTTCGCTCTTCCCAACTCATATGACCTTTTTTTCCTTCAAAGAGCTGATCTGTCGTCATCTCAGGGCCTAATCTTGTCATATTTCTAGGTCTTCATCAATTTGCTATTCTTTCAGCCAGTCCTTTTCTTACTACTTATCATTCTTTATTTTTACATTGCTTCTAGTTTTTCTTAGTGTCTTTGATTTCTTGAGGCCCGGGCCCGATGAAGACCATTTTCTTGCCTATCCCGGTATAACACTTATAAAAAAAAAAAAATTATGAACATATGCTACTTAAGAAAATGTTGAAATAAACATGATGATTGTTGCACTCTTACAAATAATCAGAGAAATAGATAGATAAGTGTAAATTCAATAGAGGTGATACACAGACACACACATGTTCTCCTGCAACTCAGGCTTACGAGAAGAAGAAGAGTATATGTAGTAAAGCCATGTGCCAGTCGGACGATGACTCGCAGCTAATACGGAGATAGAAATTCTTCTTTTCCAATACCTTAGAGGCGACATTTACGTCACCTCTTGTGAACCAAAAGGCATACGAAGGTGATTTTTTTCCCTTAAACACCTAGTTTAGCCCTCTTAATCGCCTTTATCGACATATAGGGAATACGAGAGTGACATCTTTCTCCCTCACCATTTATATATATATATATATATATATATATATATATATATATATATATATATATATATATATATATATATATATATATATAAGCACTACTACTACTACTACTACTACCACTACGACTACTACTACAAAGAAAAAAAAGAAGAAGCCATGCATATCGTGTGGTGTAGATCCTCTAAATTGCTGAACTCATCCTCCGAAAGACCCCAAAACGAACTTTTGCGATCGTTGTGTATCCGCAAAGTGTTATGACTCCATTTACATATTCAAACATGACGAGTGTGCTATGCCAATTGGGAACTGACACTTTGGCACTGCTATTTTGCAGCCATCCGTTTTGGAAGTAAGATGGTTACGTTAGGTTAGGTCAGCTAAGGTTATGTTAAGTTAAGTTGGGTTTTAAAAAAAAATATCCCAGCGATCTAACATCTGTCGTCATATAACTTGTCGTTGTGTTTAGTACCCAAAGAGCTTGCGCCAAAACGGCTTCGCCGAAATGTATGAAACCCTAAAAAAATAGCGCATGCTTTTTAAGCCTGCAATGCTTAACAAAATATCTTTGCTCTGAAGTCGTTTCATTTTCGGAGCGGATCTTTCATTATTTGTATTAGAAAAACAGTATTATTTACCCGGAGGAGGACGAAATCAGATATCCATACGAGTTTTTTTTTTTAGAATAGCTTAGTCTGTTCACAGTGATCATCATACAAAATTTTCATTTAATTGTTTTCGTCTCTTGTGTACCTTTATTTTTATTTCTTTTTCCTTAATGACCGTATTCTTGCTTCGTATTAAAATTTCTTCTGAATTCTGCTTTTTATTCGTATATTTTTTTTTCTTATTTTATATCTTTAGTAAATTGACTTAGAGCAATGATTTTTTTTTTTTTTTTTTTTTTTTTTTTGCCGATATGAGTCTGACACCCGGACAGGCAAAGAAATTTGCCCTCATAGTCCCCGGGGAACCAATAAAAGATAGTAGCTTTAGCAGGGATAAAGGAATGGTAAAAAAACGAAAAAAAAGAAAAAAAGCCAAGCTAAAAAGCTAGTTAAAGTAGAGAAAAATGACATATGGTTCACATGAGTTTATGTGATGACTTTGCGTGGGCGTCAGGTCTTTAATTTATGTTTTGTAATTTATAAACTTATTTATAAATAACTTGAGTCTCTCACAACTGCCTCTATCTATCTATCTATCTATCTATCAATCTATCTATCTATTTATCTACCTGCCTACCTACCTACCTACCTACTTTCATACGCACCTACCTACGTAGCTCATGCTTTTTTTTTCTGTAAGGCATTTTCAAAGCATATTACTCACCATTTAGGATAAAGCTTTAGATAAGCTTTATTTTTTTAGCAAGCTGATTTAAGTCATTGCTACACTTATATATATATATATATATATATATATATATATATATATATATATATATATATATATATATATATATATTATTTTTACTTCATTCGAATAATAAGATGATTGCATACCCTTCCCAATGACCAGGGCTTGGGATCGGCACTGCTGCTGTAGTGGCTTGGTTAATGCATCATCTTTATATTATTATTATTATTATTATTATTATTATTATTATAAAATAAATAATAATAATAATAATAATAATAATAATAATAATTATTATTATTATTATTATTATTATTATTATTATTATTATTATTATTATTATTATTATTATTATTATTATTATTATTATTACTACCGCCACTAACACCACCCCCACCACGACCACTAGCCACCATCACTCTTGACAACACCAATAGCTACCACCATCAAGAGTAGCTGCTAGCGCTGGCTACAGCTTCCATTCGCCACACCGTCCAATGAATTGAGACATTTTCTAAATAATATATGTTAAATTGTATCGTTATCATTATTTTAATATGAACTTAAATCTCTCTTTTAATGAATAGATATGATATGAGTCTCCGAGAACGTAATAAAACAGAAAAGAAACGTGTCAGATCTCTCATCAGTAAAGTAAAAAAGACTTACAAAAAACAATTTAATGACTCTAGACATGATACAGCAGCAACATGGAAAGTGATAAGAAGCATGATACCAAATGAAAAGAGTACCTCAGAAAGTTATGAAAATACTACGGAGTTGAAAGACAAAACAGAAAACTTTAATAACTATTTTGCTAACGTTGGCAAATATACATATGAAAAAACTCAAGAAAACATCAACTCAGTGAATATGAGTAATTGCTTAAATGACAATTCTTCCAATGTAAACACGAGAGAGTACTTCAATATAAATTATATCGATTGTGCTACCCTAATTCTTACCATAAAGAGCCTAAGAAACTCTGGCTCTTATGGTTCAGATGGTATACCATTTCAGTTCATCAAAGACGCTCTACCCATGATTGCATCCTATATTCTAACTATTATGAACACTTCCATTGTCACTAAAAAGTTTCCTGACTCTTGGAAAATATCACATGTAATACCTCTGCATAAAAAGGGGGACAGAGAAGATGTGACAAACTATCGTCCCATTTCCCTGCTACCCATTTTCTCTAAAATATTAGAAAAAATTGTTGCATGCCAACTTATCTCATATTTAGAATCAAATAGACTATTAAGTATTAACCAACATGGTTTCAGACCGAAACTTTCGACGGAAACTGCACTGCTTAAAGTTACGAATAATATATATAATAATAATATAGATATGAAAAAAATATCTATTCTTGTATTATTGGACTTATCAAAAGCCTTCGACAGTGTAAACCATGAAATTCTTTTAAGTAAATGTATTAACTTAAATATTGATCCAAGCTGGTTTAGCGAGTATCTATCTAATCGCAAACAGTCCATACGTCTTAACAACATTATCTCTGTGCCAAAAAATGTATCATTTGGTGTTCCACAGGGATCAGTACTTGGTCCTATCCTCTTCTCCATTTACGTAAATGATCTATCTTCTTTCATTTCTGACTGTCTAGTCGTACAATATGCAGATGACACTCAACTACTCCTTAGTGGTGATATTAATAATCTCCCAGAGCTAAGTTGAAGAGCAGAAAACACTCTGTCAAAAATTAAAACCTATTTCCTAGAAATTGGGCTGTTAATTAACGAAAGTAAAACACAGTGCATATTTATTGGTTCAAGGTTCCACATAGCACAAATTCCAGAAAACACAACAATTAATTTTTACGACAATATTATCACACCTAGCAAAACAGTCAAAAACCTAGGAATTCACTTTGATAACCACATGTTGTTTGATTCCCACATATATAAAGTATGCAAAAAGGTTACAGGAACATTAAAAAACAATTTTGAGACTACCACTCGAATAACTGTTGTTGAATCTCTAGCCCTAAGTCACATTAATTACTGCACAACTATTTGGGGAGCTACCACTAAGACTCAGATAAACAGAATACAGAAGCTTATTAATATTGCAGCTCGAGTTGCCCTGGGAGGAATAAGAAAATATGACCACATCATACCAGCTCTCAATAAACTAAGGTGGCTGCGGGCAGAAAATAAGGTCGCTTATGCTATTTATGTTTTTGTATTCAAAATTTTGGACCATCATTATCCTAGCTGGCTATTTGATTTAAAAACAGTCAGGGATATAAGGGGAACCAACACAAGACAGAGCAGTGAGCTCTTTATTCACAGAACAAACACAGAAGCAGGTTCAAAGATGATCACTATCAAAGGGCCAACACTCTGGAATAATATTCCAGAGCATCTTAAAAATGCATCCTCTTTCACAGCTTTCAAAGGCAAACTATATAATTTTCTTTTGGACAAATAGTTGCTGCTCATTAAGAACTAATTATTCTCATTGTAAGGAAACAAATATGGAAATGATGCCGATAATAACGATCCTGTATCTAGTGGCATACTTACTACTTTATTATTAACATTATTGTTAACATTTTTATTACAGCATTATTATTTTCTATGAAAGCTACATTTAATTTAACTATATGTCTAACCCTCTTATTTATTAGTTTAATTACATGTCTACTTATAAGTTACTATTAATGTTGAATAACCATTGTACAAAATGGAAATAAATGTTTGTTTGTTTGTTTGTTTGTTTGCTATAACGAAAGCGTTGAAATTTCGGATTTTTTCTTAGGTTGTTCTGAGAATGGAGGGGTTGATGATAAACCATCTTGAAATTATTTTTTTTCAGAGGATAATGAAGCAGAGCTTGATGATAAAGCATCTTGAATTGATATCCCTGCTCCAGAGTTTGATGATGACTCATCTTGAATGGATTCATCTGATCCATAGGAGGAGGATGTAGGGTTGGATGGTGATCTGTCGTATGATGAAAGCTCCGATTCATACGACACGTCATCAGATTCAGTCACGGATTCATCATACGTTGAAGATCTGATTCTACTTGACGAATCATTTTGAGTAGATACATCAGATTCCAATGCTAAATCAGATTCGTCAGATGCTGTGTCATATGACACATCAGATTCCAATTCTAAATCAGATTCGTCTGATGCTGTGTCATATGCCACATCAGATTCCAATGCTAAATCAGATTCGTCTGATGCTGAGTCATATGACACATCAGATTCAGTCGCTGATTCATCATAATTTGAAGACGATGTGGTCCTTACTGACGAAGAAGACGAAGAAGAAGTAGCATATTCGGACGATAAAACATCAGATGATGCATATGTAGATAATTCCATATCAGATAACGTCAATCTAGACCTTGCTGATACTTCCGGTAGAGATGATGATTTTGATTTAATACTTGGAAGATTTTCCTCACCACCAAAAGCAGTACGGGATATATCAACAGGCAATACATAATCCACGCGGTTGGGTGCACAAACATATGCAGATAGTTGGCTTATATACTTTGGTTTTTTGTTTTTATTGTTCAGTTCTGTATCCAAAATAGATTCCTTGGGAAGCGGTTTTTGTAAACGACTAACCTCTTTATTCTTTTCCTCTAAAATGACGTCCTTTTGTCTAATGTTTTCTTTTAATTCTACTATTAAATCTTCTCTCTCTTTCAATTTCTCTCTGAGCATCGCCAGCTCGTGCAAGATGATAGTGACATCCATGAAGCAATCATGACGTCTGTTCATCTGATGTCTCCAGGTTTCATTTTCGTCATTGATTGCTGTCCCTGTCGTTAGGTTCCTTGCATACTGACTCCGGAGCTCGTTGTTTTCCATCCTTAAGTCCCTAACTAACAAATCCTGTTCCAGAAACTCTTTTTCGAGATCCAGCGAGGTCTCCGAGTCTTCTGGAGAACATATGTCTTTGAATCCACATGGAAATTTCTCTGGAGTGAAGATTTTTCTGGTCTTCTGGGGCTTGTCAGACACTGTGCTAGCATACCAGAGACAAACGCAGAAGAGAATATTAAAAAAGAAGCATGAAATTGATAATATTGCCATTATTCTATTCGGCTTAAGATTCTGTAGCGACGTTCACATTGAAGCTCACATATCCAGATTGACTTGAAACCTTAAGCCCCATTATAATACTTGAAAGTATGAATTCCATAGAGTATGTAACAGGCAAATATATGTAAAACATACATACATACATACATACATACATACATACATACATACATACATACATACATACATACATACATACATACATACATACATACATACATACATACATACATACATACTTACATACATACATACATACATACATACATACATACATACATACATACATACATACATACATACATACATACATACATACATACATACATACATACATGTATGCATACAAGCATACATACATACATACATACATACATACATACATATATACATACATACATACATACATAAAAAATTCGATTAACCCACATCGGCATATGCAACATATTAGTTAGTTTGGCTTGCTTTGTGTGATTACCTAATTGTGATTACCTAATTGTGTTTACGGGAAAGAGCCCAAAGCTCGTATCTTCCCGTCTCCTGATCGGTTCCATTTTATACTTAGTGATACTTATCATACCTGTCCTTAAAACTATGGATTGAGATAGCATTAACTACCTCCTCGCTTAGCCAATTCCAATTATCAACTACTCTTACACTGAAAAAGTATTTCCTTACATCCTGCAAAGTGTGTGTGTAAGTGTGTGTGTGTGTGTGTATGTTTGAGAGAGAGCGAGAGAGAGAGAGAGAGAGAGAGAGAGAGAGAGAGAGAGAGAGAGAGAGAAGAGAGAGAGAGAGAGAGAGAGAGAGAGAGAGAGAGAGAGAGAGAGAGAGAGAGAGAGGTTTTTCTGAAGACGCATTAGCTGGGAAGCCGAAGCATATTCAGCTAGTAAGCTTTACGAGTGAGGTTGAATAGGGATATACTTAAGAAAGGAATATTTCGAGTTCACCTTAGAAATAGTGAAAATGGAAAGCTACATACGGAATCAACTATAATTAATGTTCAAGCCCTGGAAAAGCCATTCATACGCATGCATGTCCCCGTTTAGTGAAGTTAGTGGTATAATAACATAAAACGTGGACACAGAATGTTACGAGTATATTATTCGTTTATAAGAGATTCGTCTTATTATCTTAGCGTAATGAGTATTATCATCGTCGTATCCTAAGGAATATTTTAAATTCTCTAAGCGATTAACATGAGTTTCTCTCTCTCTCTCTCTCTCTCTCTCTCTCTCTCTCTCTCTCTCTCTCTCTCTCTCTCTCTCTCTCTTGCATTATCGACTTTTTTTAATACTGACTTGGTGTATTATATATATATATATATATATATATATATATATATATATATATATATATATATATTAATAACACTAAACTGTCAACATGCAGTCTAAAATGGTAGGAATAGCCATTAAAGAAAACAACGAATATATATATATATATATATATATATATATATATATATATATATATATATATATATATATATATATATATATATATATATATATATATATATATATATGTATATATATATATATATATATATATATAAATATATATATATATATATATATATATATATATATATATATATATATATATGTATATATATGTGTATATATATATATATATATATATATATATATATATATATATATATATATATATATATATATATATATATATATATATATATATATATATATGGCTCCATTCCCCCTTGTAAGGGATCCACACACCTCAACTATTCCTTTTAATAGGTAGCAAGGATATTCTACAGTGAGGCCTGACAGCCGCTGCTAGTTCTCCCCCATCACTTCATCCCATGATATTTCCCCTTACTCCCATCCATCACAGTTCATTGAGATAGAAGGCTTGAGAAATCCCTTTAGCCCGCGTCCCCTATACGCAATCTTCCTTCCTTCATTTTTATATCTTGCACATACTTTTCCTTGCTCCACCGATATTCCACGTGCATCCTATGCCCTTTTCACGCCATCCATCCATCTCATTCTAGGACTCCCTCTTCGCCTTACTCCAACTACTTCTGCAATTTACATTCTCTTCGTTATTTGTTCATCACTCATCCTTTCCATATGTCAAAACCAACTCAATACTCACTTATCTAACCTATCCGACAGCTTTCTTTCAACACCCGTTCTCTGCCTGACCTCCTCATTTATTACTCTTTCTATTCTAGATACATCTATCGTACATCTCAAATACCTCATCTCCGTTACATTCAAGTTGCTCTTTTCATCCTCTCTTGCATTCCATGTCTTTGTTCCATACAATGCTGTCGGCACAATCAAACCTTCATATATTCTTCTCTTTGCATTCATTCCTAAATACCTACTTTTCATCACACTTTTCAACCCACCTTGATATTTACCCCTTACTCCATTACTTACCTCCAAATCCACTTGCCCAGTCATTGCTACTTGCGACCTCAGCTACTAAAAATTCTCAACATCTTCAAGCAACTCTCCATTCACTCCTACATTCAGTCTGCAGTATTAACACTCCTCGTGCATTTCATGATTTTAATTTCACCACTATTCACCCACAACTTCCTTATTTCACACATCCTAACATAATCAGTTACCAAATGATTCAGTTCATTCTGACTATCAGTCACCAATGCTGTGCAATCCGGAAATAGCAATTTATTTAATTTGCACAATCTTCCATACTCACCCACTAATTCCAAAGCTCTGTTTAATACTCTTCCCTAATCTTCCCTTACCACAACATCCATATATACTTAAAAAACTATTGCGAAATTACACAACCTTGACGTAACCCTACTTTTACCTCAAGTCAATCACTCATACCATTCCCTACTCTCACACATACTCTACTATTCATGTAAAAGCTCTTGATCGCATTCAATAAACTTCCACTAATTCCATACAGTCGCAGCACACTCTACCACACTTCTCTATCAACACTGTCATACACTTTTTCTAACTCCATAAAATCCCAAAAGGTGTCCCTACGTTTATCTATTAACTTCTCATACACTTGTCTTACCACAAACACCAGATCCACTCATCCCCTTCCTTTGCTGAACCCACACTAATTCTTTCAATTAACACTTTCCATATACTTTACCAACTACACTCTTTAAACTTTTTCCTCTAAAGTATTACACTCATACTTACCTCTATAAAATGGAACTACACATGCACTCATCTAATCAGCTGGGACCCTCCATCTCCTGAAGCATGCATTCAGCAACCTAGACATCCATTCTACTAATGCCTCGCCACCTTTTGACAAGCTTTCTACACGACACCCATCTATCCCTTGTGCTTTACCTGTTTTCATTGCTTTCAGTGCCAATTATACCTTCTCTTTTGTTAATCCTCTGTAGTTCTCATCACCTGACATTGTCATTCTCCCTTCATTTCCCACAGCCTCAGTTCCTGCCTTTCTATCATCTTCCTCATTTAGTAGGTCTTTGAAATACTCAGTCCATCTCTCTCTCACCTTTATTTTGTCCGCTAGCAATTGCCCATGTACTCCTTTCACCCTCTCCTCTCTAACAGACATATATATATATATATATATATATATATATATATATATATATATATATATATATATATATATATATATATATATATATATATGTGTGTGTGTGTGTGTGTGTGTGTGTGTGTGTGTGTGTGTGTGTGTGTGTGTGCGTGTGTGTGCGTGTGTGTGTGTGTGTGCGTGTGTGTGTGTGTGTGTGTGTGTGTGTGGTGTGTGTGTGTGTGTGTGTATTTCAAATGGTTGAATGCTAATCATTATATATTCATACGTACCCATGTTCAAGCCCACCCCGGGGTGTTAGGAAGAGCATGTTGCCTTAATTCACTAGCTGCTGTCTGTCTGTGTCTACTCATTTTCGGATGAGGATTAATAGCGACAAAGGAACTGGCAAACAACAACATAGGTCTTCCATTGCTTTTTCTTTTCTTCTATAGTCTCTCTCTCTCTCTCTCTCTCTCTCTCTCTCTCTCTCTCTCTCTCTCTCTCTCTCTCTCTCTCTCTCTCTCTCTCTCTCTCTCAATTTCCTCATCCATTGGCTTTCCCTTCCACCCTCCCTCCCTCTTCTGCAATTTTTTTTTTTATCAACCCCACCCTTTTTTGTCGTTATACAACCCCATTGTTATGAGGTGAAGGTGATTGTTTTTATGTAAGTCCACAGACATAACCTCATTATAGTTATAAGCCATACAAAACACACACACTGGAGGGAGAAAAATATGTACTGATTAATAAAAAGAAAGCCATTGCAATGTTATGCAGCTGGTGTTAGACCCATCAAAGCGTAATTATTTATGTAAATGTTAAAATTATTTTTAAATGTAGTTATGAAATCATTTACTTTTTTTCATTATATGCTTTATAATCCAATTTTTATTTAATCATTTATTTATTCTTGAGACGGGACATACCAAAAAAAAAAAAAGAAAACTTGAATATGCCTCTTTACAAGTTGATACTCTCTTTAACGTCTACCTAGCAAATACGAGGCCACGCCTCCTCATTCGAGAAGGAGAGAGGCGTGGAGATAATCTCTTCCATAATAAGGAGTTTTTAAATCAAAATGATAATAAAAACTGAATTTGATAATATGTTAGATGCGACTTTTTTCGTCACCTCTTGCGAAGCGGAAGGCATATGAAGGTGAAATTCTTTTTCCCTTAAACACCTGGAATATCCCTTTTAATCGCCTTTATCGACACATAGGGAATACGAGGGTGGA
>JAXCGZ010003991.1:22500-35000 GCA_037179515.1 Halocaridina rubra
CTACTCAAAAATAAATGTATTATTTGGTGTTCCACAGGGATCAGTACTTGGTCCTATCCTCTTCTCCATTTAGGTAAATGATCTATCTTCTTTCATTTCTGACTGTCTAGTCGTACATTATGCAGATAACACTCAACTACTCCTTAGTGGTGATATTAATAATCTCCCAGAGCTAACCTTATGAGCAGAAAAAACTGTCAAAATTTAAACCTATTTTCAAGAAATTGGGCTGTTAATTAACGAAAATAAAACACAATGCGTGTTTATTGGTTCAAGGTTCCATATAGCACAAATTCCAGAAAACAAAATAATTAATTTTTGCGGTAACATTATTACACCTAGCAAAACAGTCAAAAACCTAGAAATTCACTTTGATAATTGCATGTTGTTTGATTCACATATAGAAAACGTATGCAAAAAGGTTACAGGAACATTAATGTATTTATTTATCACGTATAAAAAACAATTTTGAGATTAACACTCGAATAACTGTTGTTGAATATCTAGCCCTAAGTCACATTATTTACTGCACAACTGTTTGGGAAGCTACCACTAAGACTCAGATGAACAGAATACAGAAGTTTATTAATTTTGCAGCTCGAGTTGCCCTGGGAGGAATAAGAAAATAGGACCACATCAAACAAGCTCTCAGTAAATCGAAACCAGCACTAATCCAAGTAATGATGGTGAGGATAACAAGAATGTCACATATATGCTTTTCAAAATAAATGTCAAAACCAATCCTTTTTATGTTTGTAATACATATATTGGAACTGATGCCTTTAATGAAGCAAAATTACCACATCCCCTTATGTATGAGAACATTATATTCGCTGGAGATTTTAATGCAAGGCACAAAGAATTTGCAGAAACATCTGATAACATCTGTAATTACAATGGCAGACGGCTCTATGAGTTTATTAGTGATAACAATTTTACCTTACTAGGACCACGTTTGCGTACCCACCTTAGAGGTGGTAGACTAGACTACATATTTTATCATGGTTTAGAATATGGGAAAGACTTTACTTGCAGAAGAATAGACGATCTATTGTCTGACCATTTTGCACTTGAGAGCACATTCCTACTCGATTCCGGCATTTGTCAAGCACATAAACGAAAGCAGATAAATATTCCTATTGAATTCGTTGCCCCTTTTCGCTCTTTTATGGCTTCTACATTTGAAAATATAGATATTCAGACCATTACAGGCCAAGAAATCTATGATCTCTTAATAGAACGGATATATTTATTCCATAGAACTTACATACACAAGCCTAAACACAAGGCAATCAAGAAGAAAAACAATTGGACAGAAGATAACAAGCTAAACACATTTAAAAAACAGGTAGACAGTGCAGTTGATATGTATAAAAGGGACAACAATGCAACCACTCTTGAAAATCTGCTACTTACTCTACGAGAGTACCGTGAGCTTAAAAGTGATGTCCGAACTAAGCACTTTCAAAACTTCCTACAGTCTATCAATGCTCATACGAGTAGTTCTAAAATCTGGCAGTCAATTAATGCTCTGGTTGGCAAAAACATCAGTGTGTCACAAACAAATGATTCCCAAACTCTTGCTGAAGAACTTCTTTTACAATACTCTAAGACATCTTCCTTTGAAAACCTTCCTTGCGATATTCAACAACGATTAAGAAATCTTGACTTTGAAAGAATGATGAACATAGAATTATCCTGTGCAAGAACAATGGAAGAGGACAGATTCATTGACTACATAACCAAAAATGAGTTGGACTTTGCTCTCTCCCATGGGAAGAGCACCTCTCCGGGTGAGGATGGCATTACGTACCAAGTAATCCGAGATCTTAATGATGATATTTGTAATGGTATTAATCCAATTCAGTTTTTATTCAGCACTATTTATAATGAGGGCACACTTCCAGAACAATGGAAAAAAAGCATTATTATTCCAATTCCAAAAAAAGAAAGTACAAAATTAAGACCTATCTCTCTGACATCCTGCTTCTGCAAAGCCTTTGAGAGAGTCATTCTTAACAGACTTGATTTCACACTCGAGGGAAAATTATCAAATAATTTGTATGGATTTATGAAAGGAAAAAGTACCAAAGACTGTTTTGTAGAATTTATGAATGTTGAGCACTGCTCTGAAGTCACTGTTTTTCTAGATTTGCAAAATGCCTTTGATATTGCAAATAGAACCGTTATTTTGGATCATTTAGCAACTTTAGGGGTCAAAGGTAAACTACTGCAACTAATTAGATGCTACCTAAGTAGTCGAACCTCTAAAGTGTACTATAATGGATATCTTACTTCCAGCGAAAAGGAATTTACACTGGGAACTCCTCAGGGAGGAGTTCTGTCTCCCCTTCTCTTTAACATCTTAATGGATAAGCTTCTCAAGTCTCTCAGACTACCAAATGATGAATGCACCATCATATGTTACGCAGACGACATATGTATAAGGGCACCTTCTGCCAATGATATGCAAATAATACTTAATGACTTTTCTCAAGTATCAAAAGACATTGGTCTTGTCATTTCAACTCCAAAAACAAAGTACTTTTCCAGTATCTCGCAAGAGCCTCACCTTGTATTAAGCAATCAAATGGTTAAGGTGTGCGAAAATCACAAATATTTGGGAATACCAGTTCCTTCTCCCCCTCACACAGAGTATGTCAAAGATTTGTGTGAAAGACTGCAACAGAGACTCAGACCGTTAAAGCTTCTTGCCAATAGGGTATCTGGTGTTGGAATTAACATATGCCGAACTTTCTATCTCGCATATGTCAGGTCATTAGTCGACTATCACACCCTGCAGCTCTGTACTATGACTACCTCTATCTTAAGACCCCTAGAAAAAATTCAGAACAAAGCTATGAGGATTATTCTTGGCTGCCCTATGAGCACCAGAATTATAAATATGCAACATGAATTAAACCTCCCACCTTTGATAGAACATATCAAACAGTCAGCTGTGATATTTGGAGTTAAACTAGCGAAATCAGCTCAGCCTCATCCATGTAATGCTGGTCATTTGCAAGGGCCGCAGTCAGCGCCAACAATCATTAAATCACTAATAAAAAGTAACATACAGTATGAAAGACAAATTCACCCCAAAGTATTTAAGCTTATAACCAATGAGACAAAAAAACATAATGTAACACTCTTTACTGAGAGTGGTCCTGAACGATTAATAAATCCTTGCAAGAGGATTGGGCCAGAAATTCTCTTTCCAATATTATCATCTGGTCCGAATGTTGCTCCAATTATTAAAAAACATCAATGGTTAGATGAAATTGAAGCCTTTATTGAAACTAGTTTCCCAACTAACAATGAAACACTCTGCATTTACACTGATGGGTCTCACACAAGCAGTGCAGGAGGGTCTGGGTGCAGCATTGTAGTTTATGAAAATTTTGAAGGGCAGCAAATATTTGACAAAGCACTGAGTATGCCAAAATGGTCATCAATCACCGAATGTGAAATTGTTGGTCTAAAACTTGCTATTGAACATGTTCTCAGTGCTAGGAGAAATGCTATCATATTCTGTGACTCGCAGAGTGCGCTTCTGTCACTGAGATCATTAAAAAGCTCCTACAAAACTCACATGGCTGAAATTCAAGAGGCTCTTATTGATTGCGCAAAACTTAAACTCCAAGTTAAGTTTTCATGGGTACCCTCCCATGTTGGGATAGTAGGTAATGAAAAGGCTGACAGGCTGGCAAAAATGGCAACTGAGAGTTCAGCGTCTGAATCTATAACCACACTGACTCAGTTTAAAACAATGTTGTATAATGAGATTATGGAAGAGCAAGAACTTTCTACACTCACACAACATGTAAGCAGCTGTTCGATCCAACATTATGAAAACTTCAGAAGGCTGAGACACAAATACAGCATGGGTAAAATGCTTACAGGTGACTGTGATAGAGTTGCTGCCCGTATAAGACTTGGTTATAGAAATATATGGGAGGTGAATTGCGAGAAAACTGGTAGAAAGCACCCAGAACACTCAAAATGCCATTTATGTGAGTGTGAAGGGGGCAACAATTTAGTACACTACATTGCAGAGTGCACAAGGCTTAAGGACTTCAGACCTCTTGGCCTGAGCTACTTTGAACTTTGTGTGCACTTTTGCAACCCAGAGAACTTATATCCTGTACTTAGTGTATACCCAACGTTGAAAATGTAATTCTTTCACCCTCTTCTCCGTCTACATCTTTTCCCACATTTATGTGGGGTCGATGTTTCTGGTCAGTTTTCTCCATTTATTTCTGTCCCATACCTCATCACCCAACAAACCTTTGGACCTCAGATCATCATTGATGCGGTCCATCCACCTATGCTTTGGTCTCCCTCTCCTTCTACCCTGTATATCCATTTCCATCACCCTCCTCCCAACATACTGTTCATCCCTTCTAGCGACGTGACCATACCATCTTAGTCTACTTTCTTGTATATTATCTGATATTTCTATAACTTTGAAAAAAAAAAAAAAAAAAAAAAAAAAGAGGGGTGGAGGGAATACCCCCCTCTCTCTCTCTCTCTCTCTCTCTCTCTCTCTCTCTCTCTCTCTCTCTCTCTCTCTCTCTCTCTCTCTCTCTCTCTCTCTCTCTCTCTCTCATATGCCTTTTTATATACATAAGCCACTTTTCCCCTTATAAGGTGAGTGGCTGAGTAAAGGAATAATGCTCTGACTTTCTGGGAAGAGAAAGTACAGAGAAGGGTTCTTTCATTCCCTTCGCTCCGCCCCACTTAGTCTACTCTTACGACACGCAGGGGAACATGGAGGAAGTATTCTAGCCCCCTCCCTCAAGAGCTCATATGTATGTATATGTGTGTACATGTGTGCATGTATGTGTATATGTATATGTATGTGTATATGTATTTATATGTATATATGTATGTATATGTGTATATGTATATGTATGTGCATGTCTATATGTATCAATAATTACTACTTTTGATTCATAACTCTATCTATATACAAAAGCTGTAGTAATGATGATGGTAATAATAATAATAATAATAATAATAATAATAATATAATAATAATAATAATAATAGTAATAATAATAATGATAATAATAATAATAATGATAATAATAATAATGATGATGATAATAATAATCATGATGGTGGTAGCAATGGTTGTGATAATAGTGATAATGGATTAATTGACGTAATTCTCTCTCACGTACATAATTTGAAGGGTGGAGAGGGGGAGAGGCTTTCAGTCTTTCTCTTTCTTTTCCTTCCAAATTTATCCTCCATTATATGGCACTGTGTTTATGTGTATGTATGTATGTATGTTCAGGTTTATATGTGTACGTATATGCAATTAAGTACATGCACTTTCCTCTGCTGTGTTACCCTCAGATGACAATGATGTGTATGAGTATGCATGGATGTGTCTTTATCTGTAGTAAGGACGAATAACTCCTTTTGCTGAAATGAATACCACAAACTCTCTCTCTCTCTCTCTCTCTCTCTCTCTCTCTCTCTCTCTCTCTCTCTCTCTCTCTCTCTCTCTCTCTCTCTCTCTCTCTCTCTCTCTCTCTCTCTCTCTCTCTCTCTCTCCTTGATATGTATGGCTATGAAGCCCCAGTGGTGTTTCTATTGCTCATCTAATTAATGCATGCATATATATATATATATATATATATATATATATATATATATATATATATATATATATATATATATATATATATATGTGTGTGTATGTATGTGTGTGTATGTATGTGTGTGTATATATATATGTATGTACCTACTTATTATTCTAACCTGAAAATTGTTATTCTATATCTGCTTCAAATTGTCTGCAGTAGTACGGAATTTAAATGATAGCACTCAACAAGGGCTATTGAAAATATTGTCACAATGATTACTCTTCAAGTACTCTTCAATTATTACACTATATTTTATTATTAATTACTTGCTATGATATTTTAAATTAATTGCAAATTCTATTAGTATGTTATTTTTACATAACCACATAGATTGTAATGTTATCAACTGCAATATGACTGGGAGTGCCCATGTGCACATGTCCCCATGTACAGTTATCTGAATAAATAAAAAAAAAAAAAAAAAAAAAGCTCAGTAAACTAGGGTGGCTGCGGGCAGAAAATAAGGTCGCTTATGCTACTTATGTTTTTGTATGCAAAATATTGGACCATCATTATCCTAGCTGGCTATTTGATTTAAAAACAGTCAAAGATATAAGGGGAACCAACACAATACAGAGCAGTGAGCTCTTTACTCAGAGAACAAACACAGAAGCAGGTTCAAAGATGATCACTATTAAAGGGCCAACACTCTGGAACAATATTGCAGAGCATCTTAAAATGCATCCTCCTTCACAGCTTTCAAAGGCAAACTATATAGTTTTCTTATGGACAAATAGTTGCTGCTCACACATAAACTAAACTTAACGATTTAATGCAATTTCCCTTAACACTAACTTCTTTATATGTAGACTGATATCGACTTCTCTGTTCTCTAAGTTAAGAACTAATTGTTCTCATTCTAAGGAAAACAAATATGGTGATGATGCCGATAATAACTTTATTATTAACATTATTGTTAAACTTTTTATTACAGCATTATTATTTTGTAGGAAAGCTACATCTTACTTATTTTTATTCTTTTTTTTTTTAGGATGGGATAGGATAGGAGGGGAAAAAAGGGGAGGGGGATTAAGGATATAAGGAAATTGGAGGGAAGAGCACGAAAATCAAATAAAGTAGGAGAGAAAAAAGAGAGGGGCAGACCCTCGTGCTAAGTTTTGATCTGGAATTCAGATTCTGTAATTTCCCTTACTCAATGATATGTCTACTTATAAGTTACTTTTACTTTCAGAAGAACAACAATTGTACAAAAATGAAAATAATTGTTTGTTTGTTTGTTTGTTTGAAAGTATACAAAGATTCTCATATGTCTGTTATTTCTTTATCTTGTTTGCAATATCTTTATTAAATTATTATTATTATTATTATTATTATTATTATTATTATTATTATTATTATTATTATTATTATTATTATTATTATAGTCACCGTGACAAAGCGGTAAGTCCGCAACTCTGAGGCGGCAGGTCAAGGATTTAAGCCCAGACACTTTCTGAGGTTATCAAGGGCATGCACTCAGGGTAACAATGACATCTGCCAAAACAAGTCCTTCGTAAGAAAGCAACAGTCCTAGCCCTTGGTAGGAAAGGGAGTTCGTGACGTAAAACCGGCTTTTTATTATTATTATTATTATTATTATTATTATTATTATTATTATTATTATTATTATTATTATTAATTATTATTATTATTATTATATGGCTAGAGGAGTGCAGACCTACAATTCTGAAACGAGAAGCAAGCACTCATCTGCCTTTGCTGTTGATAATAAACAAAGCAGTTCCTTCATTCAGCCACCCATCGCCTATTGATTTCCTTTCCACCCACGCCCCAAGTCAAGGCGCCTCCCAAGAGTTATTGCAACATAAATCCGACTCAGCTTCTACACAGATCGGTTACGGCCTCCTACCCTGAGCTTCAAGGTCAAGGAAACGTGAAACGGGAAATAAACCACCCACCCACCTCTCTCTCTCTCTCTCTCTCTCTCTCTCTCTCTCTCTCTCTCTCTCTCTCTCTCTCTCTCTCTCTCTCTCTCTCTCTCTCTCAGACCGGAAGACCTATAAATTAAAGTAGGACCTTCTTACGTTAGACCACCTCATTCTTTTAGGAAATTTGGGCTAATTTGTTATAGTCATTTATCATTTGAATCTCTTATCGATTTATATTTTTTCTGTTGTTCCTTGATATGGAACGGGTGAAATAAGAGTCTGTTTAGCAAGATTCAAAAGATTCAAGTTTCTTGCTAAAATCTCTGTTGGTTATGGCAAAATTTGTCTTTGAGAAATCATTAATTATGGCGCTAAAATGGCTTAGAAGACCAAATTGAATATGACGTTATGATATTTAGGTACAAATTAAATGAGAAGTATCATACCAGAAAGGGTTATGCAGATTACTATCGTTTGCTAGTCTATGGTAAAAAAAAAAATGCTCGATAATCACTAATTCTCGTGATTAAAAAAAAAAAGAAGAGAGAGCAAAAATAGCACGCAAAGTCTTTTCTGTTTGGAATCCCAAACTTTGGAACAGACTGACAGAGGAAATCAATGAAATAGGTACAATTTCAGCCATCAAGATAAAAATGAGAACACATCTATAGAAAACTGGTAGAGTCAGTGTATTGTACCAATATGCTCTTATACTGAAAACAAATAAAAAATAAATAAATAAATAAATAAATGTTTTCGTTATGTCTTTTATTGCACATACATCATATGAAGACCCACTGTATGTTTTATGGAAATAATGGCATCTTTTTATTTAATATTATTATAATTCTCTCTCTCTATAATTGTAAACTTTCTCCCATTTTTATATGAAATTTCTCGAGTAATAAGTACTAGCAGGTTGAATTAACAAGCATTTATGTATGTATGTATGTATATACGGATGGGTGGATTTTTTTTTTCATTTATTCAGATAACTGTACATGGGGACATGTGCACATGGGCACTCCCAGTCATATTGCAGTTGATAACATTACAATCTATGTGGTTATGTATAGATAACATACTAATAGAATTTGCAATTAATTTTAAATATCATAGCAAGTAATTAATAATAAAATATAGTGTAATAATTGAAGAGTACTTGAAGAGTAATCATTGTGACAATATTTTCAATAGCCCTTGTTGAGTGCTATCATTTAAATTACATTTAACTTTTCAACAGTACTACTGCAGACAATTTGAAGCAGATATAGAATAACAATTTTCAGGTTAGAATAATAAGTAGGTACATACATATATATATACACACACATACATACACACACACACACACACACACACACACATATATATATATATATATATATATATATATATATATATATATATATATATACATATATATATATATATATATATATATATATATATATATATATATATATATATATATATATATATATATATATATATATATGCATGCATTAATTAGATGAGCAATAGAAACACCACTGGGGCTTCATAGCCATACATATCAAGGAGAGAGAGAGAGAGAGAGAGAGAGAGAGAGAGAGAGAGAGAGAGAGAGAGAGAGAGAGAGAGAGAGGATGGGTGGATGGATGGATGGATGCGAATCGGAGTTGAAATGCAGAAAATAGAGTGATACGACACTGATTACGTCGTATTCCCCATCCCAACATTTTCTTAATTGTATATTTATGTAAAAAAAAAAAAACAATTAAACTGAATCTTCAAAACCAATGTATAAAGTGATTATGAAGATGATAATGATTATTGTTATTATTGTGATTATTATTATTATTATTATTATTATTATTATTATTATTATTATTATTATTATTATTATTATTATTATTATTCTTTTTCTATTCCTTGTATTATTTAGTCCTATGTAATAGGAACGAATGTAAATTGGAAGTATATAGTATGTATATCACGCTAATCCTGTGTAGCTTTGTCGATTTTTGAGTTTTTCGTATTGTGATATTGGAATAATAAGTGTTGATCATTTATTTCTGATAGTCAATAGACTTTACAATATGTAAATAAATGTAAATACAAGAATTAATATTTTTGTCAGAGACAAAGAGTTCTACGCTCAATATGTAATAAAAGAACGACAAATTCTCTCCTATTTTTCTTTTCCATCCTCGATGATAAATACAATGATACGATTTCCGATGTTAATCCCAAAGCAAAATCGCAATAAATTCTCAAAAAAGATGAACAAGCATGATTAAATATTAATACAAGTTAAAAATTACAATTACACTGATTTTTATTTTGTCTTTTCTTTTTCCTACGCTCGTAAAGCCCCTTTGGCCACCGTGGCCGAGTGGTAACGCTATCGGCTTTGATCCGTCAGGTCGAGGGTTTCCTGCTAGCCACGGTCTGAGGTTAAAAAAGGTATTCATTCATGGTAGCGGTCACCTTTGCCAAAACTAATTTCCTTCGCATGAAGGCACGCACCATCCTAGACCTTGGTAGAAAAGGTAATCCGTGACGTTAACCCCTTCTCACACTAGTAAAGCCCTTAAAGAAAGCGGTTTATTTGTAAGTTTTTAATAGATTTATAGGCTGAATTCACTTCTTTATTTTCTATCAAATTCTTACTTTTTGGATGTTTGTGAAGGTTTCAGAAGCTTTGAATTTATTTCTTTATTTGAGATTTTAAATCATATAACGTTGGGCCGGAGCCCAGCAAACAACTTTTTCATTGCCTATTTTAACCGGCAAATGGCTTAGTTGTTTCAGATTGGCTGGCACACTGATAGAAGCAATAGGCATCCACTGGCACTATGGAAATGCTTATAAAGTCACTTAATGAATATCACATTGTTTATGGTTCTTCAATCGGCCTGTAGACAACTTTATTGTTTCTTGCAGAGCCAATCGCAGTTATTCCATTAGTGGATAAACAGTACAGAGATAATAAAACGTTACCCTCTCTTCAGCTTCAGGATTCCTGTATATTAATATTATATCCAAGTTTGAAATACTACAGATAAGCCATGCCCTATGTACATTTTGCTTCCGTATAACAGGTTAAGTCCTTTTATCATTATTTTTGTATTAATGTACAAAACTTCTGTTTATCGTCTTTTATCCGTGTATTACGCTTATCACTATTCTATAGTGTGTTCTGAAGTGTCTATGCCAAGTGTTCATTCTAATACTGGCTCACTTTAAATATGTGTCTTGAAGTGATTTTGGGTAACAGTAACACTTGATCAGCATGGAGTGCCTTCTGCAAGGTCTCCTGTAAGACTATCTGTAAAGTAGAAATGAAGAAATAAAATCAAAGGAAGTTATGGAGGCATGACAGTGCCATACTATATAATAGCCTAATATCATGTAAATATTTTGCTAAATTCGTGTATTGCTGTCATTCTAAATACTATCTATAAAATATATATAATTTTGATCAAAATAATAAAATACGCAAATAATTATATGTATTCATAGATAAATAAATCAATCAATACAGTAATTATTAATAAAGTAAATATAAAATTAGATTAAATAAATGAGTGAAGAATTCGTATAATATGCTATAAATTGCGTAATGTAAAGATATTCTTTCTGTATTAGAGTGCTTGGGGGTGCGGTTTTCATGTCAAACTCTTAAGTATTTTTGTGGTATATTCTTACATAGCAGTATACAGTGGTACAGTATTATGGCACATCACCTGGAGCGTCTGTGGCACTGACCTCTTGTAAAGTTATCTGTATTGTATATAGATATAGATAAATTTACTACATAGGTGAAGGAAAGAAATTTTTTAGGTGAAAGGTAATGGGAGGATTACTTGTTGATCTGGAGTGTCATTGGGACGGGACCTCAGGTAAAATTAGCCGTAAACAATAAAAAAGTGCTTTAGGCACTCTACATTGGCGTAACATCTTGTGAAAAATGAACTAAAATGCCTTTGGCACATTCTGTTGATTGAAGAAAAGGACGAATGCATTAGATAGTGAATTGCACAAATTCGTACAAGTGAAGTAACTTTTCCTATCCAGATATAGTTCTCACCGTGTATGGGTTGTATGCCATTGCGGATATTTTAATAGGTCGCTTTGTTATCTTTGACAGCTCGCGAAGGTCTTGCTCACTGCAAAACCACACCCACTCTCCCATACACTGTGAACCCACTTCACCCCCCCCCTTTTTTTAATAACTTTGTCGTGGTCGTCATCTTTACTAGAATTATGACCTTATTTTTTTGCGTGTTATAAGCATCATTATTTTTTAGTCGTAGGCAAAAGTATCATCATTTTCGTCGTATTCATCATAGTTGTCAGTTTTGTCTTTATCGTGATAATGGTTATTGTCGTCTTGGTATTTCATCGTTATTTTTTTTTATACTGTGCGATGACGATTATGTTTATCGTCTCTTTAATACTTACTGTCATTATTACTTCTCTATTCATCGTCAACTCTCTCACCAGCGTGGCTACACATCTTTGGCTGTAATACTCTTCATTATCATTAAGTCAGCTCTTCAGAAGCAAGGCGTGATCTATTGTTTGCGTAAGGGGATATGTGGTGGAACAGTATCTTTCCTATCTCTGCGTCGATAAGACCATAATGTCATCCCTCATAAATATCTATTTCACTCAGTTTTGCACGCATATATGAATTCGCCATGTGGCTCAAGGCACATAGATTCATTGTATTGCGCGCAAAACCAAAATACGTTTAAGAAAGCAAAGACATTTCATAAGTATGCAAGACGAGGAGCCGTGGTAAGGGCTGTTACAGCACTCACGTGATGTAAATTATTACTCTCTGATGTGACCCCCGCCGAGGTTAAGCGCTCATTTCGTAAATTTCTTTAAACTACGCCTCCACATTCTCGTTACTGTTGCAATTATTGCTATCATTTATTGTTGCTGACAACAATATTGCTTG
>JAXCGZ010003991.1:42500-72500 GCA_037179515.1 Halocaridina rubra
CACACTTTTGATATGTTTCATTTTGGAAAATGAAGTACATAAGATTGTCTGCCTTAGTCAAGACTAATTTTATGTTCGTCGTACAAGGAAGGGCAGACAAGAAAAGAACAATTGATGCAAAGATTGTTTATTGTATATAAACGATGGAGGAAGTTAAGCATAGAATTCAATAATAACCTTAGAGGCCTTGACAGCAGAAGATTGCTAAAAGATTTCTTTGTTACAGAGGTTGCAATTTGACAGATTTCCACTTGTGTCTATTGAATTACACACACACACACACACACACACACACACACACACACACACACACACAGTATGAATGTGCATTAACGAAAATGTTTGTCCTATATATCAAAATCATGAAAAATTGTCTAATTTGAATAAAATAAAATATTTGTCGTATGTATATTTGCACATCAAGTTACGAAAGTAAATTGATTATAGGTCATGCATATATGAATAAATGTATGTTCAAAAGAAAAAATGAATGAACGTATTCATGCTCAGTTTCTACCTGTGTCTTGGGTTTTGAATACGTCCTAGAAGAATGAAAATTTTAGTCTCACGTGAATATATTCGTAGATAACTTAATGACCAATATGTTGATATGGAATAAGTATATGTATTTGTCTATAAGTATACAAAAACAGTACTAACCACATATTTTTAACATATTTATTCATCTTTTATCAATTACTTTTAATATACTTAATAACATTGTATCTTAGCTAGTAATTTGATATAACATAATAAGTTATATGCGCTTATGTATATAACATTATGAATACTTATACATAAATTTTTTTTACATTACATATTCGTCAAAAAATTTATATATTATGTATATATGTATATATATATATATATATATATAATATATATATATATATATATATATATATATATATATATATATATATCTGTGCGCCTACAACATGAGTAAATACATGCACACGTGTATTTCTTTCAAAAATTTTCACTTACGTCATTGTTAATTACATCGTTGATTTTCTTTTTTAATATCTATTCACCTTACTTAGTCACCAATATTTTAAGATTGATAATATGTGTTTATCAAGATCTATTTTTATAATTCATGGATACATATTCTTTTAAAGGGTTCTATCCATTCTGGGATTCATGAAACAATGTCATTTACTGGCGAGGTATTTAGTTAGGTCACTGTTTACACAGCAAATTGCATTTTATATATATATATATATATATATATATATATATATATATATATATATATATATATATATATATATATATATATATATATATATATATATATATATATTATGAGTGTGACACCGGGACAGGCAGCAACTGCCCTCATCAATAAAGGTCCGGGCACGAGAAAATACCAAGATGAAGGAAAAGAAAAAGGTTAAGGACAAGACAGAGATGAGGTAATGTCAAACTAAGGAAAACGACAGATAGAAAAAACAGTCAAAGTACAGAGGATCCAGATGTATATATATATATATATATATATATATATATATATATATATATATATATATATATATATATAAATATATATATATATATATATATATATATATATATATATATATATATATATATATATATATATATATATATATATATATATATATATATATATATATATATATATTTATATATATATATATATATATATATATATATATATATATATATATATATATATATATATATATATATATATATATATATTTATATATTTGTGTGTGTATGCGTGTGTGTGTGTGTGTGCATAATGTAAGAATACATATGTACAATCTATCAGAAACGTGCATGCGTCTTTCGAGATCATAAGAAATATAATTTACTAAAAATTTTCAGTCCTGATTTTTGTTATATATATAGTTGATAGATATTTGTCTGTCTTTATGTACGCAAAAGTACGAATTCATATACAGCACATAGCTAATGCAGGCAGAAAGATTAATTTGGATATTTAATTATTTAAGCAAATGTGTTATGTATAAGATGTTCTTTAGCTTCATAAGACATATGATGTTGCAATCTTCCTTAAGGAATTGTGCACTATTACGACACCCAAGACACGTTTTCTTTCCTGTAAATTTACTGACATATGTCTTCGAAGATGTTTGATGCAAATGGGCTTTCCAATGTCAATAACCAAGGCCGTTATGAGTGTGCAAACCGTATAAAATACGGCAGCGAACGCTTCCAGCATCGCACATTCGCTCTGCTGTGGCCACAGTAAACGACTCCGGTAAACATGAAGCTATTGGTAAGTTTTCATTATGATTCGTGTTTTCATATCCTTATAAATACTTATGTTATATTTCTTTTATTCATGTTACTGAGAATATTTAATTGATTGTTGAAGATACTAAGATTTATTATACTGAATATACAGTAAAAAAATTCATTTCATTTCATAATATTATGCGAATACCTATTTCCAGACGATACACTCAGGACATTAAGATTTTGTCTCCTTCAACAGCTAGCTGCTACAAGTGATTAATATATCTTCTAAAACACGATTTTTCCCCCCAGTTGGTTGTGTTCCTTGGGGCTGCCGCTTGCGCTTCTGAGATCGAGAAGCGAGAGGCGGAGCCCAGCTATGGCTACCCTCATTATGGCTATAAGAGCTACCATCATCACCCCGTAAGTTATGGTTATGGCTACGGTCATCCTCATCACTACCACAAGAGATCCGCTGATCCCGAACCAGAGGCAGAAGCATCTCATGCTTACCCTAGCTATGGTTACCATGGTTATCGTCCCCACTACCCTGTCCACTATGGTTATGGTTACCATTCCCACCATCATGGTAAGAGATCAGCTGATCCTGAACCAGAAGCTGAAGCTTCCCGTCCTTATGGCTATGGACACCATTACGGCTACCATAGCTACCATCCCGTCCACTATGGATATGGACACCATCGCCCACACTATGGCTATGGCTACCATTAAGGGACTACCATTATTCTTCTTGTTATCCGAGCCTATGTAATTAGATCCGCGTATGAAATAAATTTTGATATTTTAAATTAATTATTTAAATGGTTTCATTACATACCTGTTTTTCATTAGCTGAAATACATATGAGAACAGATTATCATAGCATGCATATATATATATATATATATATATATATATATATATATATATATATATATATATATATATATATATATATATATATATGTTTGTGTGTGTGTAGAGTACACAGAGTCCTATTTATTATGTTGGTTTGGTGTGCTCTTCATTACTTTCTGTTTCTTTTAAATAACTTTCTGTTGATTTAGTTGGAACACGAGCGTATGCCTTATTTATCTATCTTAAATTTTTTTTGGTCCATGCAATATTTTTAGATTTAATGTGTGAAAACTCTCTCTCTCTCTCTCTCTCTCTCTCTCTCTCTCTCTCTCTCTCTCTCCTCTCTCTCTCTCTCTCTCTCTCTCTCTCTCTCTCTCTCTCTCTCTCTCTCTCTCTCTCTCTCTCTCTCTCTCTCTCTCTCTCTCTCTCTCCTCTCTCTCTCTCTCTCTCTCTCTCTCTCTCTCTCTCTCTCTCTCTCTCTCTCTCTCTCTCTCGCCCTAGCGTGTGCAGTTATATTGCCTAGTACGTTGAAACACATAAATGATACTACAAGTGTTAAGAGTTCTGACTTTACAGTATAATACAATGTAGACTAGGGAAACGAAACAGGAACTTCAAGAGTGTTTGAATTGGAGCCAAAAGTAAGCGAGAAAGTACTATATTCTCTGTCAAATGCTGCCTGTGTTCGTGTGAATTATATATTTTTGTGTATCTCTATTCCCCGGTCAAGGACTGTATCCTCTAGTTTCCCACTGAAAGGAAAATCAGACCAAGAATATATATATATATATATATATATATATATATATATATATATATATATATATATATATATATATATATATATATAAATATATATATAAATATATATATATATATATATATATATATATATATATATATATATATATACATATATATATATATATATATATATATATATATATATATATATATATATATATATATATATATATATATATATATATATTACTTTTTATGTCATAATTAATCTCTATTCGAATGGATGGTGGCGACAGACAAGTGTGAGCTGTGGACAAAGGTTGGATGCCTTTCCTAACGTTTGCACGTTGGGCCTCAACTCGTGAATGTCAAGCTCGTCACTTCCAACTTGCACAATCTTCCGTGGCCAGGCAAGTCCTGAATATATAGTGCTCTTGTCAATATGATAACCTACACAATGGGAAATAAGTACCACGTGAAGCTTGAATATATGCATTTCTAATAGTCAGTAAATCACTATTTTTCAAGCATTCTTAATATCTTCATTGTCTTTGCAGTTCTTAGTTGTTAAAGAAATAGTCTAAGTTTTCTATACCGTGAAAAAAAAAAAAAAAAAAAAAAAAAAAAAAATATATATATATATATAATATATATATATATATATATATATATATATATATATATATATATATATATATATATATATATATGAAAAGAGTATTTAAGAGATACCATTAAGAGAATCATTGAGACTAAAGTGTATATTTTTATAGCCAAATTCCGTCTCGGTTAATTTCTCGTTGCAATATTTCAGATGGATTGGATAGCATAATCCTATAATTGTTTTTAAAAGTTAATAATTTATGATGTAATGTACACTCAAAAAAATAGGAAGAGTGCATAATGGAAGTTGGTGTATGTATGCTTCCTCCATATTCTCTTCCATACATGACACTTTCAATATAGAGAGTGTGTTCAAGTATTACTTCAAGTATCTTATACAGTTTGAATATTTTTTTCTTTTTTGTATCTGATAGGTTATTAGTTTAGCAGTATTTTTTTTTTTCAAACAGTACACCATTTATCGCTAAGACTTTGGAGAGGATACAACTTTAGTCATTTAACTGAGAGAAAAGGTTTCCCACATACTATGCCCATCCTCGGTTCATCTCTGTTTTCTTTTGCATGAACAATATCAGAAATTGCAGAAAGTTTTACATAAGAGATGTCACTGCAAGGAAAGGGAGCAATACTAGTATCGTAATATTGCGCGATGTAAGCATTTATTGTTACTGACCGATAACAACTGTGTATGGCTAGGATCCCCCCATGGGGGGGGATCCTAGCCATACACAGAACCGCGTCAGATACGTTTATGAAATCCAATTGTATGTGTCTAGCTAACTAACAATATGGTATCCTAGATTTACACTCTTTAAGAAATCGGGCCTTTGAAAGGCACTTCCGGCACATGGTTTCTTTTAGCTCATTTTATCGGACTTCATTGAGTGACAGACATGTTACTTTATTCATTCTATGTTACCGACTCTTCGCTGATTTTTACTGCACTTTTAATTTCTTATATATATATATATATATATATATATATATATATATATATATATATATGTATATATATGTATATATATATATATATATATATATATATATATATATATAAATATATATATATATATATATATATATATATATATATATATATATATATATATATATATATATATATATGTATACTTTTAATTTCTTATATATATATATATATATATATATATATATATATATATATATATATATATATATATATATATGTATACTTTTAATTTCTTATATATATATATATATATATATATATATATATATATATATATATATATATATATATATATATAATATATATATATATATATATATATATATATATATATATATATATATACTCGAGTATTAATCTTCTAAGTTCTATTAACATATTAGGAATTCATGAAGCCTTTGACTTTTCTTGGAGGAATCACATAATCAAAACTGCTAAAGCTGCATTTAAGAAATAGGAAGTACTGCTTCGCTATCGGCATTACTTTTCCTAGTCACAGTTACTCAAAATCCGTAAAGATATTGGCTGTCTCTGCTTAGAATAGTACTCTCTTCATCCGGGGTGCTTCTTCTTACACTTATGTCCTTGTGAGAGATATGAATCTAAGGCTGTCATATTCATCATTAATCCTACTCTTGCTTTTAATCTCGATTCTCTTTCTTTTCGCGGGAAGATATCAACTCCTTTTTATCCTAATACTTTTATTGCTGCTCTGATGAATTGACGAGCTGCATCCCTCCCTCGCTGGTGAGGCCACGTAACACACGCCAGGTGTGGTGATTCGTAGCTCGAGTTGCCCTGGGAGGAATAAGAAAATACGACCACATCACACCAGCTCTCAATAAACTTGGGTGGCTGCGGGCAGAAAATAAGGTCGCTTATGCTATTTATGTTTTTGTATTCAAAATTTTGGACCATCATTATCCTAGCTGGCTATTTGATTTAAAAACAGTCAGGGATATAAGGGGAACCAACACAAGACAGAGCAGTGAGCTCTTTATTCACAGAACAAACACAGAAGCAGGTTCAAAGATGATCACTATCAAAGGGCCAACACTCTGGAATAATATTCCAGAGCATCTTAAAAATGCATCCTCTTTCACAGCTTTCAAAGGCAAACTATACAGTTTTCTTTTGGACAAATAGTTGCTGCTCATTAAGAACTAATTATTCTCATTGTAAGGAAACAAATATGGAAATGATGCCGATAATAACGATCCTGTATCTTGTGGCATACTTACTACTTTATTATTAACATTATTGTAAATTTTTTATTACAGCATTATTATTTTCTATGAAAGCTACATTTAATTTAACTATATGTCTAACCCTCTTATTTGTTAGTTTAATTACATGTCTACTTATAAGTTACTATTAATGTTGAATAACCATTGTACAAAATGGAAATAAATGTTTTTGTTTGTTTTGTTTTGTTTGTTTAGCTCGAGGATTGGTCCGTGCATTGACTGTTTCTTTCCATCCATTTACACACCCTGGAAATCTCATCCTGCTTCTGTCTTCCCTAACTCTTATAACGTTTCTTCTTTCAATGAGTTGAATATTAGTCATCTCATGTCCTAATTCTGCCATATTTCTAGGTAGTTTGGCTATTCTTCCAGCTTGTCCTTTTTTTTTTATTTATGATTTTTTACCTTGTCCTTAAACTTGTACTTTTTCATCTTTTTAGATGATTTCTTGGTCCCGGGGCCTGATCTGAACAGTTTTCTTTGCCCTTTCCGGTACCGCACTCATGAAAAAGTATTATATATATATATATATATATATATATATATATATATATATATATATATATATATATATATATATATATATATATATATATTTATATATATGAATATATACGTTTTTATTATTAATATATTTTTGTTAATCACAGAACAAACACAGAAGCAGGTTCAAAGATGATCACTATCAAAGGGCCAACACTCTGGAATAATATTCCAGAGCATCTTAAAAATGCATCCTCCTTCACAGCTTTCAAAGGCAAACTATATAGTTTTCTTTTGGACAAATAGTTGCTGCTCATTAAGAACTAATTATTCTCATTGTAAGGAAACAAATATGGAAATGATGCCGATAATAACGATCCTGTATCTAGTGGCATACTTACTACTTTATTATTAACATTATTGTTAACATTTTTATTACAGCATTATTATTTTCTATGAAAGGTACATTTAATTTAACTATATGTCTAACCCTCTTATTTATTAGTTTAATTACATGTCTACTTATAAGTTACTATTAATGTTGAATAACCATTGTACAAAATGGAAATAAATGTTTTGATTTGATTTTGATTGTTATACCTTTTCTTCAAACAACGTATTCTCCATAGACTACTTGATAAGGGCATGAGAACCTAGTTTTAACCAGCGAATGTTAAATAAATAGTAATACTTCAGGATAAGGAAGTTGCCTCCAAGACATAATAACCAATAAGAGACCTTTTGTTACTTCTTAAAAGTTGTTTTTATGAGGTCCTTGGAATGAATTATTGCTCCCAACCGATAGCAATTGGAACTGAACGTGAAGGTGCAAAGAGGTCGAGGGAGGCTTTGTCAAGAACGAAGTCGCCCACATTCTTCATTTATGATGGAAATTGTAGGTAGCTCTCGGTTTGCTAAATGGAGTTAGCATTTGGGACCTCTCTCATCTGGTAGTCTGTGTTCGTTCTTTAGTTATAGTATTTAGCTGAAAGGAGTCCCACTTCTGTTAATACCTTCTGTTGTGCAGTTGGTAGCGCTTTTTGCATATTGTTGGATTGCCAAATGTTCTCTAGGTTTGAATCCTGGTCACGAGAAATTATATGTTTCACACACATAAAAACACATATATGTGTGCCTGGAAAGGGAATGGGTGTCTTCAACTGAGTGGCCATACTTATTTCACTCACTCTTTCTAACCTTACTCGAGGCATTTTTTTCACATTTAACTTATATCTTTGATTCTCTGTGTGTGTATATGTGTGTGTTTATGCACACACACACACACACATTTATATATATATATATATATATATATATATATATATATATATATATATATATATATTTTAAATCTCTGTGGGTGAGTTATTTTCTTTTTGCATGTATAAAGCGGATTGCCATTGGAACTGTTTTTTTGCTTTTTTTTTTAAATATTAAATATCAAAACCTATATGCCTTACTTGTAAAATGTAATATTTCTGTTCTTTTCAGAAATATTGCCTTTATTAATATTAGGTTATAATTTATCTTTGTTATATTATATCTTTTGTTAACTCACAGTACGACTTTTATATATATATATATATATATATATATATATATATATATATATATATATATATATATATATATATATATATATATATATATATATATATGGGTGTATGTTTGTGTGTGCACGCGCGTGCACACTTGTGTAAGTATTTCACATGAAGCGTGCAGTATATATTATGAATATGAATATATGTAGAAAAGGAATTAAAAGGAAATATCGGAATACCTTAGTCCTTATGAGTACATACATATGTGTATGCATCAACAGTCGGACGTGCGATTTTGCTTTTATTAAAAACCTGATCCGTGAAGAGACTATATTCCTATTGACTCCACCAATCTAATGTTTAGTATTTGCTTAGTTTGGTAAATTAGGAAGAATTACCGCCGTAGCCCAACAGGCAGAGTGCTCAACTCCAGGGGTAATTAACACATGTTTGAACCCACCGTTTGATGATAGGAAGAACATCCAGCCTCAATTCCCCAATTTCAAGCCATCTGTCTAAACCTCCAAATGGGAACTAATACTAACACACAAAACGTAAAAAAAAGAAAAAAAAAGAAAAATGAATAAATAAATAATAACTCTAGGGGCCCAAATAACCTTTTCCTCCTAACCGACAAAGAGGTTCTGGCCAATAAATGCTGTGAAAGTATTTTAGGGTCTAATGCGGCACCGTTTTCTGTGGGAGACATGCGCTGATCCGCTGCACCGCTCATGAATAAAAATTGTCATTTTATCTTCAAGTGTTTATGTAATAACGTATAGGGAAAAAAAATAGTAAGAGAAGTTAATTGCTGGATATTGCAAAATAGGTAAAAAAAACTTCCCTATTAAAGCCTCACTCATGAATGCATTGAGGGTTGAACCCGAGCTTGTAAAATGCAAATGAGGTTTCCATTGTCAATAACCAAGGCCAGTTTGACGATGAATTCCATAATAAATACGGCAGCAAACGTTCCAACAGCACACATTCGCTCAACTGTGGCCACAGTGAACGCCTCCAGTAAACATGAAGTTGTTGGTGAGTGATACTCATGAAATATCTTAAATCAAACATACAATAATGTTATACAAATACTATTTGATATAAAGGCAGTTAATTTTTATTTAAAATAACTTCAGTAGTTCAGTTCATCTTGCTAATTTTTTAATTGGTCATTATTTAAATATTTTTTGAGTATGTAGTATGATTTTGTAAATGTTTAATAGTTTATGTATATTTCTTAATACATATATAATTTCTGATACTTGACCCTTTCATTCAAAACACGAAAAAGCATATAGTAATTAGTATAATTATGGAAAAGTATTGCTTGAAGCTGGGAATTACTTTTCTCCTGTTTTGCATTCATATTCATAATGAATTTGTATGTGTAGGTGTTTGCAATCCTTGCGGCTGCCGCTTGCGCTTCTGAGATCGAGAAGCGAGAGGCGGAGCCCAGCTATGGCTACCCTCATTATGGCTATGGGAGCTACCATCATCACCCCGTAAGTTATGGTTATGGCCACGGTCATCCTCATCACTACCACAAGAGATCCGCTGATCCCGAACCAGAGGCAGAAGCATCTCATGATTACCCTAGCTATGGTTACCATGGTTATCGTCCCAATTACCCTGTCCACTATGGTTATGGTTACCATTCCCACCATCATGGTAAGAGATCAGCTGATCCTGAACCAGAAGCTGAAGCCTCCCGTCCTTATGGCTATGGACACCATTACGGCTACCATAGCTACCATCCCGTCCACTATGGATATGGCTACCATCACCATGGCAAGAGATCCGCTGATCCTGAGACAGAAGCTTCACCATCTTACGGCTATCCTTATGGCTATAGTTATGGTTATGGCTACCAACGCCCACACTATGGCTATGGTTATCATGGCTACCATTAAGGGAATACCATTATACTTCTTGTTAACGAAGATTGTGTATTTAGAGCTGTACAGTAAATTAAGTGTTAAGTGAATATGTTGCTTTATTTACCCAATCAAATGTATTAATTCATATTAATCAGAGTAAATCAGATGTCCCGTACCCACATTGGACAATATTGTTACAAGCGATCAAATACTTTTTCGTTTTGTTTACTCTCTCTCTCTCTCTCTCTCTCTCTCTCTCTCTCTCTCTCTCTCTCTCTCTCTCTCTCTCTCTCTCTCTCTCTCTCTCTCTCTCTCTCTCTCACGCACACACACACACACATACACCTCTATTCCTTACATACATACATACATACATACAGACAGACAGACAGACAGACATAGAGACAGACAGACAGACAGATATATATATATATATATATATATATATATATATAATATATATATATATATATATATATATATATATATGAATCATTTTTACCCCGACTGGGACTTGAACCTGGGACTTATAATTACTAAGGCAAGGCGCTACCAACTACACCACAGAAGGTCTAAAGGGGAAACAGACCTTACAGCTTGTATCTGCCATATAGTATGGCTGATATAAGCTGTAATTCTGTGTCCTTTTTAGACCTGCTGTGGTGTAGTTGATAGCGCATTGGCTTAGTGATTATAGGTCCAAGGTTCAAGTCCCGGTCGGGGAATAAATGATTCATATTTCCACATATGGTAATGTGCTTATTTGATTATATATATATATATATATATATATATATATATATATATATATATATATATATATATATATATATATATATATATATATATATATATATATATATATATATATATATATGATTACTAAGTCAAGGCGCTACCACTACACCACAGAAGGTTAAAAGGATTCCTTTTAACCTTCTGTGGTGTAGTGGTAACGCCTTGACTTAGTAATCATAAGTCTTAGGTTCGAGTCCCGGTCGGGGTAAAGAATGATTCATATATATATATATATATATATATATATATATATATATATATATATATATATATATATATATATATATATATATATATATATATAGTGTTGTAGTTTGATCCTGATCACGAGCACATTCATGTTTCACAATTTCTCAGGTAATAATGTGTTTATTTGACTATTTAAGATGCGTTTAGAACAAGGATTCACATTAAAAAAAAGCACAAGCCAAGACTTAGGCAGGGAAGTGAGAGTATAATGAGCAGAGACATCTGGTAGTGTGTGTTTGTTCTTTAGTTTTAGTAGTTAGTTGAGAGGAGTCCTACTTCTGTTAATATCTTCTGTGGTACAGTTGGTAGCGCTTTTTGCATATTGTTGGATTGCCAAGCGTACTCTAGGTTCGAATCCTGGTCACTAGCAATTATATGTTTAACATACATAAATACACTTAAATAGGGAATAGGTGTCTTCAACTGAGTGGCCATACTTACCTCACTCACACTTTCTAACCTTACTCGGGATATTTTTTCGCAGTTAACTTATATCCTTGATTCTTTGTGTGTGCATTTTAGTGTATTTATGCACACACACACACACACACACACACACACACACACACACACACACACACACACACACACACACACACACACACACACATATATATATATATATATATATATATATATATATATATATATATATATATATATACATATATATATATATATATATATATATATATATATATATATATATATATATATATATATATATATATATATATATATATTATATATATATATATATATATATATATATATATATATATATATATATATATATATATATATTTTTTTATTTTTTTTTCTTTGTTGATCATGTAAGGATATAATTATTGTCATTACATATTGCTAGTTTCAGTCGTGAAGCATTTATGTTACATAAGAAAGTTAGCAATCATGAATAGTTTTATTTTACTGATAATCTTCTTTATTTCGGAGAGTACTTGACAGTTTCGTATTTGGTATGCTATATTGCATTGAGCAGTTTTTGAATAAAAAGCAATATAGATTTTGCTAATTGGCTGTTTGTAAAATAAAGCTATGTTTAATATTAATATATGAGTACAGTGCCATGTAAAAGCATATAAAATATTTTGCATATTGAAATGCTAAAATACTCATAATAAGAGCTTACGCAAAATACTTTTATGTATTATATATTACTGACAACACTTTTCCTAAATAAAGGTTCTTGTGGATTCCACATATTATTCTATGTAACATTTGTAAGACAAACTCCCCAAAGTTTATATTTGTACTTCTGATTTCCAGTTTTCTTTCTGACAGTTTTATATCTGTGGTTGTTGGCGGTGCAACATCTAGCCCATTCCCTGTTACCAGTGGTGTACCACATGGCTCTGTTCTTTCACCCACTCTGTTCCTTCTTTTCATCAATGATCTTCTTCAGTTCACATCTTCCTCTCTTCTTCACGCCTTTGCCGACGATTCTACCCTTCATTTTTCCTCTGCCATTTCTTCACAGTCTTCTTCTGCTACTTATAATCTGTCTCGTAGCACTCTGTCTTCTACTCTCAACTCCGATTTGCAGGGAGTATCTGAGTGGACACACAAAATTTAGTCAAATTAAATGCTTCCAAGGCACAGTTTCTGGCAATATCTTTTAGTCTCTAGCTTGTCTTGGAGGAATCACATGATCCAAATTTCTAAATCTGTATCCTAAAAATTGGGGTTTTTGATTCGTTTCGTCATTAATTTAACTCTTTAAAATTACTTAAAATATACAAAGGTCTTATCCGTCCGTGCTTAGAATACTGCTCGCACATCTGGGGTGCTGCTTCTTAGACTTATCTCCTTTATACTCAAGTCAGCGTTACCCATTCAACGACAGGTACAGACACCAGGATCCATGGACTAACCCCAGAACATACTATGATGATGAATTCCCAGTGGTAGCACACAATCGAAATACACCGTGACATCCCCAAGATCAAACTGCAACTATGACTTCGGATGCCTTTCTGATGAAGCATGTTAAGAATGTAACATTAGTGCATGTGAATGCTCAGTACCTTCTAACTCATTATGAGGAAATTATATTGCTAACAAAAGACCACAACAAACATCTCCTTTGTGTTAGTGAAACTTGGCTCTTTCCTATAAATGGAAATAAACATGTGAATATCCCAGAGTTTAAAATATTTCGTAATGACCATGGCCGGGGGGATGGGGTCTCTATTTATGTTAGAAATTATTTCAGTGCATCAGATATAACCACAGGTCTAGAAAAAGCTGAAGAGCGCGAAGATACATGGATCACTGTGCAGCATCAGAAACTTCCATATTTCGTTATAGGGTGTGTTTACCGTCACCCAAAAGCACCTTCCAGCTCATTCAGTCATCTGCTAGAAACATTCAGAAATAGCTGTATACATCATAAACCCGTATACAAACTTGATGACTGTAATGATGACTTGCTCTTTGCAGATAACAAGATGAAAAGGGTCATCAACACTGTGAAGTTAACACAAATAGTGACAATATCGACCAGTATAACTCCTAATTCTAGGGATCCGATAGATCTGATAATAAAAAATAAAGTGGAAAGTATACCCTATTAGGACGTAGTTTCCTGCCCAATCGCAGATCACGAGCTCAACATTGCTATGCTAAACATGAACAAGTCTTTCTTCAAAACATTCCGGTGTCTAAAAAATTATTCCCCTGATATCTTTTGTGAAACATTAAGCAACAACAGAATGTACCTAATGGTATATTAAACACTATAACGTCGATATGTAGGTTGAAATTCTAACAAAAGTCTCCCATGAATGCTTATATAGTTTTGCATCCATTGTATAAAGAAAAATAACCCGGCCTTCAATCCCCTGGCTAATGACATCAAAGTGGCAATGCAAATAAAAAATCAAATACAAAAAGATCTACAAATGAGTATATATGATATGACTCTCCATGAATGTATCAAGTAGGAAAGAGACATGTCAGTTCCCTCATTGATATAAGTAAAAAAAAAACTTTTTCAAAAAACAATTTAATGACTCTAGACATGATACAGCGGCAACATAGAAAGTGATAAGAAGCATGATACCGAATGGAAAGACTGCCTCTAAAAATTACGAAAATATTACGGAGTTGAGAGACAAAGCGGAAAGCTTTAATAACTATTTTGCTAATGTTGGGAAAAAACATATGAGAAAATGCAAGAAAACATCAACTCAGTGAACATAAGTAAACTTAAATGACAATATTTCCAATGTAAACATAAGAGGTTACTTGAAGATCAATCCTGTCGATTGTGCAAACCTATCTCTTACCATAAAAAGCCTAAGAAACTCTTGCTCTTATTGTCCAGATGGTATACCACTTCAATTCATCAAAGATCCTCTGCCCATGACTGTATCTTATGTTTTAACTATCATAAACACCTCCACTGTTACTAAAGGGTTTCCTAATTCTTGGAAAAAAATCACATGTAATACCTCTGCATAAAAAGGGGGACAGAAAAGATGTGACATACTATTGTCCCATTTCCTTGCTACCCGTTTTATCTAATACGTTAGAAAAAATTGTTGCATGCCAACTATTGTCATATCTAAAGACAAACAGACCATTAGCTATTAACCAACATGGTTTCAGACGGAAACTCTCGACGGAAACTGCACTGCTCAAAGTTATTAATAGAATTTACAATAATATAGATAAGAAAATATCTCTGCCTGTATTATTAGACTTATCAAAAGCCTTCGACAGTGTGAACCATGAAATTCTTATTAATATATGTACTAACCTAAATATTGATCCGACTTGGTTTAGAGAGTATCTCTCTAGTTGCATAAAGTCTATCCGTCTTAAGAGCATTATCTTTACTCAAAAAAAAAAAAAAAAAATATCATTTGGTGTTCCACAGGGATCAGTATTTGGTTCTATCCTCTTCTCCATTCACGTAAATGATCTATCTTTTTATTTCTTTTCGGACTGTCTAGTTGTACAATATGCAGATGACACTCAGCTACTCCTTAGTGGTGATATTAATAATCTTCCAGAGCTAGCCTTAAGAGCAGAAAACATTCTGTCAAAAATAATAACCTATTTTCAAGAAATTGGGCTGTTAATTAACGAAAGTAAAACATAATGCATGTTTATTTGGTTCGAGGTACCACAAATTCCAGAAATCATAGCAATAAATTTGTGCGGCAATATCATTTCACCGAGCAAAACAGTAAAAAATCTAGGCATTCACTTTGATAACTACATGTTGTTTGATTCCCATATAGATAAAGTATGCAAAAAGGTAATAGGGACACTAATGTACTAGGTCGAGTTGGAGAAGCGGAGTTGTAAACACCGTTTTGAAAGCGCTGTATATTTCTTCGTTATTTCAGTGAAATAGAACGTTTTGAAACTTTATTTTTTGAGACATTAGGCTTAATGTGACAGTGATTGATTTGTGCTTATAAGTGTTTGTATATAGTGCACAGTCTTAGATTTATAAGCATAATATTTTGTGGGCGGTACCCTTGGGGTATGGGCGAAAAGAGAACATGCCCGAGGACTATTCTTGCGTCATAAACAGCCTGATGTAAGATGAGTTCTTTTTCTCCGCCTATTAGGAGACAGGACTCCATAGGGCTCTTTTTTTCATTTAGCCCTGATTATAGCGCAGTGTGTAATGTAATTTTTGAAGTATTGAAAATTAAGCATGATGATATAGTTGGATTTCAGCAGATAAGCAAGGCAAAGTATGTCTTAAAATTTAGTAAATCGTACATCTTTCAAGCTTTTTGTGATCAGTACGATGAGAAAGATGTCGATGTTGGTAATGGCAAAACGGTAAAAATCATTAATTTTAGTAGACAATATACTTATATATCCATTCGCTATGCACCATTTGATATGGATAATGCAATTTTGGAGAGAATTCTTGAGAATTATGGAAAAGTTTATGGAATCAGATTAAACCGGTTTGCATACGGAAAGGCTGAGGGACTTCTAAATGGTATACGAACAGCTAGGATGGAATTGAAGAGGAGTGTACCCTCCTCATTAAATATTCACGGTCATAATATCGTATTCTACTATAATGGACAGCAGAAAACTTGCTTTAAATGTGGCAGGGAGAATCACATGGCCGCTGATTGTTACTTTGAATTAGATGACAGGATAAATATATATAATACTACAGATTTTCCTGATATTCAAAGGAAAAAGAATAGTGCACAAGACGTAGAGGAAAATAAGAGGACTGGACACACCATTCAAGAGGTAAATGCTAATAAAGATAACTCTACAGGGAATTTAGAGGAGGGAAGAGCAGACAATGAAACAAAGGATGGAGATAACAAACAAAAAACAAAGGAGCCGCTAGTACAAGAAATACAATTAGCCAGTGGAATATGTACAGATGAAAGTGAATGCACAGATGAAAATGAAGAGGAAAGGACACACATTAGTAGCAGTCAAGAGGAACCATTCCCAAATGATGATCAATCTATTAACAAGAGGAAAGAGGATGTACCCTTGGAAACGGGTGTAACAACGGTGGAAGTGCATAGGACTGCAGATAAAGATATGGATCAAGGAACTTTTTCTCAATTAAGTGTAAATGAAGAGGACAAAGAAGTGTGTAATGCCCTAGATAAGGTTATAAAAGAAGACATACTTGAAGATAATGAGATAACGGAAATAAATAAAGAAACAACGGATAAAGATGGCGAATCGTCAAGCACTGAAACCGGTGAAGAAACATTTTCTGAAGGAATGTCGATAAGTGAGGAGTGTAAGGAAGAACAATGGTTTGTTAAAGTAAAAAAAGGAGGTAAACTCAAAATAAAAAAGAATAAGAAGTTGGAAATTAGTAATGTTAAGAAACGAAAATTGGCAAGGTAATGTTTCTTTTTTTTATCACATTATATTCTCTTTTATATATATTTTTTTTCATGGCTCTGACTGTTTGTACGCTAAATATCAATGGTTTGAATGACGATAGGAAAGAATTAAAATTAATTTCTCTTGCTAATCTTTATAAACTAGACATAATAATGTTGCAAGAACATAACATTAAGGCAGGAAATTCATTATATCATATAGAGCAATATTATGAAGTATTTATAAATCCAACTACTTATTTAAAAGGAGGTGTTGCAATATTGATCAGTAAACGATTGTCTCCTATAACTGTTATAAAACAAGAGATGGACTATGAAGGTAGAATACTAAGCTTAAAGATAAAAACTGGTGGTAAGGAAATTCATTTACTTAATGTTTATGCCCCATCGGGCTCGAATAAGAAAAGAGAGAGAGAAGATTTTTTTGATAGATTATTATATTATTTAAGACTAAATATAGATGACACAATTTTTGCAGGGGATTTTAATAGTGTAACTCATGTAAAAGATGTTAGTTCTTTGGATAAAACTGTAATATCAAAAAAATTTTGTGAATTACTTAAAGGGACTGGTTTTAGAGATGCTGCAAGTATCAATTATGTAACAGATTATACATATATTAAGACAAATTATGCATCCCGTATTGATAGAATATATGTTAAAAGTCTGTTTAATCATATAAATTCATGTAAAACAGTACCTATAGCATTTTCAGATCATTGTATGGTAATTACTAGTATCAACTTTTTGTCAAATAATAAAGGTAAAGGTACGTGGAAATTAAATGTCAGCATTCTAAATAGAGAGGATGTAAAAGAAAATTTTAGCGTACTATGGCAGTTCTTAAAAGGAGAGCAGTATAAGTTTAATAACTTGATCAAGTGGTGGATTTATTGCAAGGAGAAAATTAAAAGTTTTTTTGTTAAAATGTCAAAAAAAATCTTAGCAGAAAAATATGGGCTGATAAACTTACTACAATGTAGGTTAAAAGAATTATACCAAAAGGCTAATGGAGGAATTATAGACTTTGATATAATACATTCAGTGAAAAATAAAATAGAAAGGATTCAGAATGAAATATGTGAAGGAGTGAAAATAAGGGCTAGAATGAAAGATAAAATTGAAGGAGAGAAAATGTCTCCATATTTATTAAAGAAAGAGAAAGTCAATAGAAATAATAAGATAATGCAGAATATAAAAGGCGTCAATGGACAGATATTGAATAATACTAAAGCAATTTTAACTCATGCTAAAGATTTTTATGGGAACTTGTATGATAAGGTGGAAGGTGACTGTCAGTTACAAGATATGTTACTGGATTTATGTTGTAATAAATTAAATGATATTGACTGTAACGATTTAATTGGTAATATTAGTATGTTAGAATTAGGGAATGTGATTAAAGATATGGGTACAGGGAAAGTGCCAGGAATAGATGGATTACCATCAGAATTTTACAAAGAATTTTGGAAAATAATTAGAAATGATTTTTTTGAAGTGATAAAACATATATTGGACAGACAGGAGCTTTCGAACTTACAAAATGAGGGCATAATAATATTATTGAGTAAGGGAAGTGAAGATCAAACACTGAGTGGATGGAGACCAATTTCACTCTTGAATGTAGACTATAAAATCATTGCTAAGTTTTTGGCCAACAGATTAAAGACGGTAATGAATAAATTGATCTCTGTTGAACAGTTTTGCAGTGTTAAAGGTAGATCAATAGTGCACTGCAATAATAATATTAGAGACATTATTCATTATACTTATAAAAATAATTATGCAATGGCCATTATGAAGTTAGATTGGAATACAGCATTTGATACTGTTCACCACGATTTTTTGTTTAAAATTATGAATAAGTTAGGAATTCCAGATTTGTATATTAGTTGGATGAAAATGTTATATAAAGATTGTTGCAGTCGGTTGAGTATTAATGGAATGTTGAGTGATGTTTTTCCAATTATGAGATCTGTGAGACAAGGATGTCCACTGTCAATGATGTTATATGTAATTTACCAAGAACCTCTCTTTTTAGGTATTAAGAATAATAAAAGAATAATATCACCACAGCTTCCAAATGGATGGAAAATTTGCATGCAAGGATTTGCAGATGATTCATCTGTGTTTGTATCAACAGAGGAATCTATAGTGGAGGTTTTTAAGGAAATACATTTATTTGAAAAAGCAAGTGGTGCCCTTTTAAATAGAGATAAAAGTAGTATAACTGGGATAGGGAAATGGCATGGTAAAAATGACTGGCCTCTTCGTTGGCTTAAAACAGAATATAATCTAAAGATATTGGGAATTTCTTATTGTGAAGACGAAAAGATGACTATGGAAATGAATTGGAATATAATAATAGAAAAACTAGAGAAACGGATCAGTATGCTTGCCCAAAGGTATCTTACAATTTTTCAGAAGGCAATAATTGTGAATTGTATTTTATTATCGAAAGTATGGTATGTAGCCCATACACTTCCATTAAGCAAGAGATTTGCACAAAAAGTAAATGTTTTAATATTCAGGTATCTTTGGAGGGGAAGCTATCATCCCATCCGTAGAGCTACCTTGCTTTTGCCTAAAAGTGAAGGGGGTCTTGGTATAGTAGATGTTTTTAATAAAGCTGCTGCAATTCTTACAGCTACTAGCCTTAAAGAAACTTTGGAAGGAAGACTATTAAATATTTATTATTGTAGCATAAGACTAAGCTATTTAGTAAACACAAATAAGTATCCAGATGTATCATATATATGTCCCATGTTTTACTCTGGTGTAGTGGAAAACATAAGAAAAATGTGTAAACATGCTAAATTTCCTCATATAAAAAGCAAAGACATATATTCTGTTATATTTGTTAAGTCACAGCCATTAGTAGAGAAAGATTATCCTTTGCTACAGTGGAGTAATATATGGAAAAATGTTAATCATCCAGTGGTTGGTTTAAGGGAGAGAGAATTTATATTTAAGTATTTACATGAAAAATTACCCACAAATAAACATTTAGAAATGTTAGGAATTAAGAATAATGGAAATTGTGACTTTTGTGGTGAACTTGAATATACAATGCATATATTCTATTTTTGTATAAGAATAAAAAATATTTTTCATTGGTTTAAAAGTAAATTTAATTTGATGTGTTCAGTACAAGATAATAACTGGCTAAAATTATTAATGTTAGATATTAAAGGAAGAAGTAGAAGAGATGAGAACACTGCAGTTCTGCTTATTTGTAATTATCTATATTGTGTATGGACTAGTCGTACACAGAACTTGACTGAATGGGAAACTTTATGTTTAATTAAAGGTAAATTTAATTATTTGAAATGGTTCTTGAATATCTGTTATGCAAGTAATATACAGAATATATTAACCAAAGAATTTTCCAATGTAATTTTGTAATCATTTAACAATTGTAAATATTGTACATTTGACATTTAAAAAATAAAAGAAAAAAAAAAATGTACTTATCACGTATACAAGACAATTTTAAGACTATCACTCGAATAACGGTTGTCGAACCTCTAGCCCTAAGTCACAGTAATTATTGCACAACTGTATGGGGAGCTACCAATAAGACTCAGATAAATAGAAGCCAGAAGTTTATTATTTTGCGGCTCGAGTTGCTCTGGGAGGAATAACAGAAAACAAGGTCGCCTATGCTATTTACGTTTTTGTAGAGAAAATTTTGAATGATCATTATCCTAACTGGTTATTTAATTTAAAACAGTCTGGGATATAAGGAGAACCAACACAAGACAGGATAGTGAGCATTTTATTCAGAGAACAAACACAGATGTAGGTTCAAAGAAAATCACTTTTAAAGGGCTAACACTCTGGAACAATATTCCAGAACTTCTTAAAAATTCATCCTCTTTCACAGCATTCAAATGCAAACTATATAGTTTTCTTTTGGACAAACAGTTACTGCTCACACACTAATCAAACTTGATGATTTAATGCAATATCCCTTAACACTAAACATTCTATATGTAAACTGACATTGCTTTCTCTGCTCTCTAAGTTAGGAAATAGTTATTCTCATTGTAAGTAATACAAATATGCTGATGAAGCCGATAATAACGATCATATATCGAGTGTTATTATTACTAATTTATTATAAACATTATTAATAAAAAAATTATGACAGTATTATTATTGCTATTATAATTTTTATACACATCTGATAACTCAAGGTAATCTTCATTTTCTAGGATAGCTATATTTCTGTTCACTGCATGTATTACCCTCTTACCTTGTTAGTTCAATCACATGTCTACTTGTAAGTGTACTCTTAGTTTGTGAAAGAATAGCCAATGGACAATTGGAAATAAATGTTTATTTGTTTGTTTGTTTGATAGCATTGAATCTAAGGCAGTTAGACTCATTAATGACCCTTCTCTCACTACTAATCTGGATTCTCTTTCTCTTTGCCATTAGGTATCATCCCTTTCTCTCTTCTATCAATACTACTTTCATTTCTGCTCTGATGGGTTAGTGAGTTGCATCCCTTCCCCACTGCCTTGGCCGCGTAGCAGTCGCCAAGCGGCCTCGTTTCACAGATACTGTGTGGAGATTTGTAGCTCGCGGATTGGTCGGTGCAGCGACTTCTTCCTATCTACCTCCAGACTTTGGAACTCTCTTCCTCCTTCTGTCTTTCCTAATTCTTATAACATATCTTCCTACAAAAAGCGAATTTATCGTCATTTTAAGGCCTAATCCTGTCATATCTCTAGGTCCTCAGTACTTTGACTACTCTTTCAGTCTGTCCTTTTCCTTCGTGTATCATTACCTCATCTATGCCTTGTCCGTAAGCTATTTTTTTTCCTTCATCTTAATGTTTTCTTCGTGCCCGGGCCCTTACAGATGAAAGCAGTTTTCTTGCCTGTCCCGGTATCACATGCAAAAAAATGTCTTTAATGATAATGCAATCTCCAAATACAATTTGCATGTTATTCAGTTGCCTAAGAATTTTATTATTATTATTCATATATATATATATATATATATATATATATATATATATATATATATATATATATATATATATATATATATATATATATATATATATATATATATATATATATATATATATATATATATCTGTGTGTGTGTGTGTGCGCACGCGCGCGCGAGTGTGTAAGTATTTCACTTGAAGCCTGTAATATATCTTATAAAAAAAATATATGCAGAAAAGGAATTAAAAGGATATTTCGGAGTACCTTAGCCCGTATGAGTAAAATGATGTATATATATGTGTGTGTGTGTGCATCAGCAGTCGGACGTGTGGTTTTGCATTTATTAAAATTCAGGTTCGTTAAATATAATTTTACTATTGACTCCACTCATCTAATGTTGTTTATTTGCTTAGTTCGTTGAATTAGGAAGAGTTACCGCCGTAGCCCAACCTGTAGAGTACTCGACTCGAAAAGTCCTTAACACACGTTTGAACCCACCATTTGGTAAGTAATACTGACACAAAAAACGTTAACAAATAACAAACACTTTAGGAATCCAAATAACCTTTCCTCCTTACCGAAAAGAGATTCTGGCCAATAAATGCTGTGAAGTATTTTTAGAGTCTAACTCGGCACCGTTTTCTGTGGGAGACATGCGCTGATCCGCTGAACAACTCATGCTAAAAGGTAGTCATATTATCTGCAAGTGTTTATGTAAAAACCGTTTAGGGAAAAAATAGTAAGAATAATTAATTAATGAATATTGCAAAATAGGTAAAACTTCCCTGTTGAAACCTCACTAATGAATGCATTGAGGGTTGAACCCGAGCTTGTAAAATGCATATGAGGTTTCCATTGTCAATAACCAAGGCCAGTTTGACGATGAATTCCATATAAAAAACGACAGCAAACATTCCAGCAGCACACATTCGCTCAACTGTGGCCACAGTGAACGCCTCTAGTAAACATGAAGTTGTTGGTGAGTGATACTCATGAAATTTCTTATATCAAACATACGATAATGTTATACAAATATTGTTTAATATAAAGAAAGTTAATTTTTATTTACAATAGCGTCAGTAGTTCAGTTTATCTTGCTAGTTTGTTAATTGGTCATTATTTAAATATTTTTTGAGTATGTAGTATGATTTTGTAATTTTTTAATAGTATATGTATATTTCTTAATACATATTTAATTTCTGATACTTGACCTTTTCATTCAAAACACGAAAAAGAATATAGTAATTAGTATAATTATGGAAAAGTATTGCTTGAAGCTGGGAATTACTTTTCTCCTGTTTTGCATTCATATTCATAATGAATTTGTATGTGTAGGTGTTTGCAATCCTTGCGGCTGCCGCTTGCGCTTCTGAGATCGAGAAGCGAGAGGCGGAGCCCAGCCATGGCTACCCTCATTATGGCTATGGGAGCTACCATCATCACCCCGTAAGTTATGGTTATGGCTACAGTCATCCTCATCACTACCACAAGAGATCCGCTGATCCCGAACCAGAGGCAGAAGCATCTCATGATTACCCTAGCTATGGTTACCATGGTTATCGTCCCCACTACCCTGTCCACTATGGTTATGGTTACCATTCCCACCATCATGGTAAGAGATCAGCTGATCCTGAACCAGAAGCTGAAGCCTCCCGTCCTTATGGCTATGGACACCATTACGGCTACCATAGCTACCATCCCGTCCACTATGGATATGGCTACCATCACCATGGCAAGAGATCCGCTGATCCTGAGGCAGAAGCTTCACCATCTTACGGCTATCCTTATGGCTATAGTCATGGTTATGGCTACCAACGCCCACACTATGGCTATGGTTATCATGGCTACCATTAAAGGGAATACCATTATACTTCTTGTTAACGAAGATTGTGTATTTAGAGCTGTACAGTAAATTAAGTGTTATGTGAATATGTTGCTTTCTTTACCCAATCAAATGTATTAATTCATAATAATGAATTATTACATCAGATGTCCCGTACCCACAATATTGTTACAAGCGATCAAATACTTTTTCGTTTTGTTTACTCTCTCTCTCTCTCTCTCTCTCTCTCTCTCTCTCTCTCTCTCTCTCTCTCTCTCTCTCTCTATCTATCTATCTATCTCTCTATCTGTGCGTGTGTGTATGTGCGCGCTTGTGAGTGCGTGTGCATGTGTGTGTGTAAGTATATAATTCAACATCTTTTCATATTTTACAAAGACAGTACTTACTCAAAGGCAGATCAGTTGTTCTGAGGATGTACATTTACTATTGCTATTTATTTCTTCTGCAGTCTTCATTTTGCAGGAACGTTTTGCATGTGTATATATATATATATATATATATATATATATATATAATATATATATATATGTATGTATATATGTATGTATGTATGTAGTTTGGAAGAATTCGAAATAAATATATTGATCTTGAAGAAAACTGAAACGGAATTGATTTGGGTAATACTTCCGATTTTCAAAAAGACATTATCACAGCTCTGGCTGTGATAATGATTGTTTTCCAAAATCATTACAACATATCTACAGAGATTCCTTACTTCACATTATATATATATATATATATATATATATATATATATATATATATATATATATATATATATATATATATATATATATATATATATATATATATATATATATATATATATATATATATGTATATAGTGGAACAAAAAATAGGACAAACTTCCTCAAGAGTTGTGAGACAGTCATATATTGTTATTTCAACTACCCGAGGTCATGAAAGTACTGCTTCACTACTTACCCAATATCATATGTTGCAATTAATTAACATATGGAGTTGACAGAAACTCCCGGAGTAATACAATTAGTTTCTCGCTTCGATCCTAAATTCAGTGGCGAAGTGAAAAACTGATGGTATATTCTTAGAGAGTCGACATTGGCTCAACAGATTTCCATAAATATAATTTGGGTGTATTTGTATCGATGATCGCAATTTCCACTCTGAATGGCCTTTTATTACCTTCTTACACGTAACACTCTTCTGAATAGCAATTTGTGGCTCTTCAATTTCACTCTGTGGTTAGAATAAGGGTCATCTTGGGTTTAGAGTCTCTCTCTCTCTCTCTCTCTCTCTCTCTCTCTCTCTCTCTCTCTCTCTCTCTCTCTCTCTCTCTCTCTCTCTCTCTCTCTCTCTCTCTCTCTCTCTCTCTCTCTCTCTTCCCCATCTACATTCAAGTAAGAAGGGATTCTAGAATTTTTCACCTGTAGAGTGCTTTCATACACACTCGCATATATATATATATATATATATATATATATATATATATATATATATATATATATATATATATATATATATATATATATAAATATATATATATATATATATATATATATATATATATATATATATATATATATATATATATATATATATATATATAATTGCTTGTTTGTGCAATTTTTTATATCTTTCAAAATGTATTTTTCTGATTTTAGAGTTAAGCAAGAATACTTGTGTATAAAAGTCAGGAAGATGCGTGATGTGCATTTATTGCGTATTAGTTACTTTGACAGCAAGTCTTTATTCATTCTTTTTATCATTTTTGCACTCATACTCGCACTCACACACACAGTCATGCGGGCACACACACACCCGCAAAAATATATTCACACCTATGAAAGTATATATATATATATATATAATATATATATATATATATATATATATATATATATATATATATAATCGCTATTTGAAATATAATATTGTTAATCTATTTCCCGTATGATGAGAACGATAGAGAAATAATAAAGGAGGTACATTTGACTATGAGAGGAATGAAAACAGGTAAAGCACAAGGGATAGATGGGTGTCATGTTGAATGCTGGTCAAAAAGTGGGGAGACATTAGTGGAATTGATGGTTAGCTTGTTATATATATGCTTTAGGAAAGGGACGGTCTCAGTTGACTGGAGCAATGCATGTGTAATTCCACTTTATAAAGGGAAAGAAGATAATTATGAGTGCAGTAGTTTTAGAGGAATTAGTTTGTTGAGTTTAGTTATTAAGGTATATGGAAGAGTATTTATTGAGAGACTTAGGGAAGGTACTGAGAGTGATTGGGGAAGAAGAGTGTGGGTTCAGGAGAGGAAGAGGATGCGTGGCTCAGGTATTTGTGGTTGGACAAGTGTTTGAGAAGATCTTAGAGAAAGTTAGAGACATCTTTTGGGACTTTATAGCTTTATAAAAAGCGTATGACAGGGTTGATAGAGAGGCGTTGTGGAGTGTGTTGTGATTGCATGGAATAAGTGGAAGTTTGTTGAATGTGGTGTAGAGGTATTACATGAATAGTAGAACATGTGTTAGAGTCGGGAATGGTGTGAGTGATTGGTTAGAGGTGAATGTAGGGTTCAGTCAAGGTTATATAATATTGCTGTGGTTTTATAATATGTATATGGATGGAGTGGTTAGGGAAGTAAATGAAAGTGTATTAGAAAAGGCTTTGAATTAGTGGGTGAGTATGGAAGAGTGTGAAAAATGAATCAATTGCTATTTGCAGATGACACAACATTGGTGGCTGATACTGAGAATGAACTGAATCATTTGGTGACTGAGTTTGTTTGGGCGTGTGAAAGAGGGAAGTTGCGGTTGAATATTAGTAAAAGAAAAGCCTTGAGATACACTATAAGTGTTAATAATGGTAGGTTAAATGTAAGAGTGAATGAGGAGTTGCTTGAAGAAGTTGAGTTTTAAGTCTCTGAGGTCGCACATAGCAAGGAATGAACGAGTGAAAGTGTAAGTAAGTCACAGTGTGAACGAAGTGAATAAGTATCTAGGTGGGTAGAAAAGTGTAATGAGAAGTAGGAATTTAGGAATGAACACAAAGAAAAGGATATATAAAGGTGTGATTGTTCCGACAGCATCATATAGAGAGAGGATGAAAGGACCAAGTTGAATGTATTGGAGATGAGGTATTTGAGAAGTACAGATAGAGTGAGAAATGAGGAGATAAGGCAGAGAACGGGTGCTGAAGGAAGGCTGTCGGATAAGTTAAATCACAGAGTGTTGAATTGGTTTTGATAAATGGCAAGGATTAATGATGAGAGATAGCAAAGAAAGTGTGGAGTTCAGAACTGGTTGAAGTTAGTCCAAGAGGAAGTCCTGGAATGAGATGGATGGATGGTGTGAAAAGGGCATTGAATGCACGTAGAATGTCAGTGGAGCAGGGAAGAAGGCATGCAAGTAACTCAAGCCTTCCCCCTCTCATTCGTTCTGATGGTTCTATAGCTAGCTCTCCCACTGACAGAGCCACTTTCTTTGGCTCTCATTTTCTGCGAACTTTTCTATAAACGATCCAAGTGCACCTATCCATCAATCTTTACCCCTCTCTAACCTTATGCCCTCCCTTATCCTTTCTTCACGCAGAGTTCATAAGGTTCCTCGCTCGCTAAAGACAAACAAGGCATCTGGTACCCATGATATCCCTTCAAGGTTCCTTAAGGAATTTGCAGATGAACTGATTCCCGTGCTTTGCCGTCTTTTCAGCCACATTCTCTCAAGCAGTATCTATCCTTCATCTTGGAAGAATGCTCTAGTGCAACCTGTTCCTAAAAAGGGTGACCGTTCCATTTCTTCATACTATTGATCTATTGCCCTAAGCTCTTCTATCGCTAAAGTTTTTGAAACTTTGCTCAATGCTAACTGCTTGAAATGTCTTGAATCTAACTCATTTATTTCCGATCATCAGGTTCTGTTTTTTCACCACTCTGTTCCTGCTCTTCATCAATGATCTTCTTCAGTCACCATCTTCCTCTCTTCTTCACACCTTTGCCGACGATTCTACCCTTCATTTTTCCTCTGCCTTTTCTTCACAACTTGCATCTGCTTCTCGTAATCAGTCTCGTATCAATCTTTCTTGTACTCTCAACTTCGACTTGCAAGGAGTATCTGAGTGGGGCAGCCAATATGTAGTTAAATTTAATACCTCTTAGGCTGTTTCTGGCTATCTCATTATCTTTTCCTCCTGATAGCCCTATTGTCTTCGAAATTAACGAAATTTACCCTCTTAATTCTATCATTATTTTAGGAATTTATATAGCCTGTAACTTGTCTTGGAGGAATCACATAATTCAAATTTCTAAACCTTCATCCGAAAAATTGGGGGTTTTGCTTCGTTTTCGTCATTACTTTTCCTCTTTACAGTTACTTAAAATCTATAAAGGTCTTATCCATCCCTGCTTAGAATACTGCTCGCACATCTGGGGTGCTTTTTTTTATACTTGTCTCCTTGATAGGGTTAAATCTAGGCGGTCAGACTCATTACTGACCTTTCTCATACTTCTAATCTGGATTCTCTTTTTCTTCGCCGTAAGGTATCATCCCTTTCTCTTTTCTATCACCACAACTTCCATTGCTGCTCTGATGAGTTGGACAGTTTCATCCTTCCCCCACTACCAATATCGCATAACACTCGCTAAGCTGCCTTTATTTCACAGGCACTGTGTGGAGATTTGTAGCTCGCGGATTGGTCGGTACAGTGACTGCTTCTTCCCATCTAACTCCAGCTTCTGAAATTCACTTCCTCCTTCTGTCTTTCCTAATCCTTATAACCTACCTTCCGTCAAAAAGTGGATCCACCGTCATCTCAGGGCCTAGTCCTGCCATATCACCTCAGTATTTTGACTATTCTTTCAGTTTGTCCCTTCCCTTTGTTTATCATTGCCTCATCTCTACCTTGTCCATAACCTTTTTCTTTTCCTTCGTCTTAATGTTTTCTTCGTGCTCGAGCCTCTCCACAATGGAAAGAGATCTGCTGATCCTGAACCAGAAGCTGAGCCATCCTATTGATATGGACACAGTTACGGACATGGTTATGAATACGGTTACTGCACTTACCACCCAGTCAGTTATGGCTATGGTGGTTATAGATCTGCTGATCCCGAACCAGAAGCTGAGCCATCCAATGGCTATGGATATGGCAGCTACATCCGTCCATCCTACGGTTATGGAGGTTACTATCTCCCAGCTACAGCGTGTCCAACATCTATCATTAAGCACCTAAGAGCCACACCACGCTTCAGTTAGAATAGATACTGAAAATGTACTGTACAGTCAACTAAATAAACACTTAATCTTATAAAAATATTTCTTTTATAACAACACCCTGTTAAATCATTACTATATTGTAAGACTGCATTATTCTGCAAGCTTTTCGAAAATCACAAAAAATAAATACTCCAATATATGTTCAAAAGCCGAGTCATATTAACTCAAGAAATAGATGGATTGATGGAATTCTAGGGTTGCATACACCTAGAAAACTTTGCATAATGAAACTCATTAATTTATATTTATACAGGATCATTTCACCTATATACACAAATTTCTAAAAAAAAAAAAATAGAATTTTCAGTGCCAAAAACAAAGTTTTTGTCATATCTCGTTGTTGAGACTTCTACAATTGAAAAAAAAACTTTAAAGGTAGAGAGAGAGAGAGAGAGAGAGAGAGAGAGAGAGAGAGAGA
>JAXCGZ010003991.1:80000-85000 GCA_037179515.1 Halocaridina rubra
TGCTGCCCTTACTACGCCATTTATATGTATTTCTGGAGACAAATATGCCAGTATGTTTACTCCTAGATCTCTCTCATTTTCTGTCTCTTGAAGTTGTACTCCAGCCACCGAGTAGTCAAGCTTGGGCCTTCTTGCACTTGTACCCATTCTCATTACCTTACATTTTGAAGTATTGAATTTCATTAGCCACTTTTCTGACCACTCATGCAGATTATTTAGATCCTCCTGAAGTTCTCTACCATTGCTCTTGTTTTTTACTTTCTTCACAATCTTTGCATCATCTGCAAACATATTCATGAATGAATTTACAGACTCTGGTAGGTCATTTACCTATACAAGGAACAAAAGTGGCCCTAAAACTGAACCCTGTGGAACTCCACTACTAACTCTTCTTCATTCAGACACTGAGTGTCTTACTCTAACCCTCTGTTCCCTTCCTTCTAAGTAAGTTTTTATCCATTCCAAAACATTTCCACCTATTCTAGCCATTGATTGCAGCTTCCTAATAAGTCTCCCATGTGGAACAGTGTCAAACGCTTTCTGGAAGTCTAGGAATATGCAATCTGCCCAGCCCTCTCTTTCCTGTAAGATTTGGCTTACCTCATCATAAAATTCTAATAAGTTTGTTACTGTTGATCTACCTTCTCTGAAGCCATGTTGCCTCACTGACAAAAAGTTGAAGGATTCCAAGTGAAGAGAGATATGTTTCCTTAGTAGTTTCTCCATAACTTTGCAAACTATGCTGGTCAAGGAAACTGGTCTATAGTTCAGAGCCGTATCCCTCCTTCCCTTTTTGAAGATAGGTATCACATTTGCTTGTTTCCAGCATCTTGGAATCTCCCCCGACTCCAGTGACTCCTTAAATATGATACTTAGTGCCACTGATATTGTGTTTGCGCATTTTTTAAGCACATGAGGGGATATGTCATCAGGACCTGTAGCTTTATGAACATCTAAATCCATCAGCGCTTTGCATACCTCTGTGGCTGTAAGGTTGATGTTCAATTCTTTGCAGATCTCTTCATCCGTCTCAGTGATGCTTCCATCCCCTCTCTTTAGCCTTAAAACCTGTTCTTTTACCTTCAGTTTTCCTCTGATAAAGCTGTGGAAAAGCTTGGGATTTTCTTTAGCCTTCCTGGTGATGTCCCTCTCATAGTCTCTCTCTGCCTTTCTCTTTTTACTTAGGTAGTCATTTCTTGCTCTTTTGTAGGTTTGCCAGGCATTTATGTTTTTTCTCCTCCTATACCTTTTCCAGCATTTGTCTCTCCACTCCTTAGCTCTTTTACACCCATTATCGAACCATTTCTCTCTGGCATGAATTACACCTACTTTGGTGACAGGTATGCAGCAATCTACTATCTTCCCATATTTCTCACAAAAGATCTCATACATTTCTTGTACAGATTTGTTGTAAAATAAGGTTCTCCAGTCAATAACTGCAAAAAGCTCATTCATTTTGATGTAATCTCCTTTCCGATAGTTCCTCCTCATGTCCTCAGTGCCTCTACTCTCAGGAAGAATATCTTCAATGATATACTCCATCAACAACACACAGTGGTCACTCTTTCCAATTGGTGGTTCATACTCAATTTTTTCAATATCCAACACATTATCTGTGAACACTAGATCAAGTAGTGATGGCTCATCCCCACCCCTGGCCCTTGTTGGTTCCATTACATGTTGGTGTAGGAAATTCCCTTGTACGCAATCTAGGAATCTTGCCCCGAATGAGTCCTCACCACTTTGTGGGTCAAGATTCATCCAATCTATCTCTTTATGATTAAAGTCTCCCATAAACAAAATCCTACATTTTTTCCCGTGCAAAGGCATTGTCATATCGATCACATATCGAACAGTACCATAAAAGTTCCAGATCATAAGTAGCTTAAGATTACTTCGGCTGTGTATTTACTCGTATGTTCTGACGAAGATCTTCCTTTTTAGAAAGGAGTTGTCCCTAGATTGGAGCTGTTTTGCTGTTAAAAATTGTGGTGCCGTTCATGTTGCATATAAAAGCTTATTACTGACCTTCTCACTGTATTTTTTATTCTTATTTGCTTATAACATAATAATGTTGATTGTAATATAAGCACGAGATGCAGTGACTTGAAACCGTAAACAAATATGCTGTCATCTGAAGGCGGTTTGCTAGCATACCTACTTCCTCTTGCATAATTGTGTTTATTTATAATTTGTTGTTAATATTTTAATTGCCATGATTAGATAAAATACTCAGAATTATTATTCTAACCTGAAAATTGTTATTCTATATCTGCTTCAAATTGTCTGCAGTAGTACCGTTGGAAAGTGAAATGTAACTTAAATGATAGCACTCAACAAGGGCTATTGAAAATATTGTCACAATGATTACTCTTCAAGTACTCTTCAATTATTACACTATATTTTATTATTAATTACTTGCTATGATATTTAAAATTAATTGCAAATTCTATTAGTATGTTATTTATACATAACCAAATATATTGTAATGTTTATCAACTGCAATATGACTGAGAGTGCCCACGTGCACATGTCCCCATGTACAGTTATCTGAATAAATAAAAAAAAAATACCATTTATTTACTCATTTTTAGTGGGGAGTGATAGCCTGGCTTTTTTTTCCTTATCGAAAATATCCTACCTCCATAGATCTCACACATTTATTGGTGTACTCACAGCCACAGTAAAAATTGCATATATAAAGTTTACAAACATACTTAGATTTCTAGTTCGTTTAAACTGAATAGAAACATATTGATATAAAAGTACCATTGTTAATAGATAGCTAGAGATAGGCATTCAGGAAGTTCTTATCGAAAAAAATGATTTCATGATATCAATATCAGCTTACTTCTTGAAGCTGTTAATAAAACTAATGATGTCATTTTATCATCTCTCGCAAACAGTGACAGTTTGGTTTTGCGGTTACCCACAAGTATCGGCAGTTTTAATATATTTTCTCAGCCTTTGCTGAGGGCTATTTTTGGCCCTGTTTACGTAAGGCTTTGTATGGGGAGTTTTTGAGCTTGTTTACTAAATGCTAATACTTGCAGGGCTACTTGGCCATGAAGAGGCACCTAGGGCTTAATGTTGTAAAGAAGTGGTTTTGCCATACCAGTGGACCTGAGTCCACTTCCCGCCCGCTCCATGGCGAAAAATCTATTTTCCTGGTCGTACTGAATATGTGTAGTAGGTGAGCTGTGGGTTATGTCGTCGCATAGCTCCTACCAACTCAGTAGGCTCACTGAGTACTCAAGTTGCTCCGATAGTCCATATGTGGGACTAAGTGTTCCATGAGCTTAGTTATAAAAATACGTTTGTCCTGTAGAGTACTAGATTTTGTCTGAAGCAGAAAGTGGGACCGCTCATTTATGCAATATTTTATTCTTTTTTTTTTTAATCAAATAACTGTACTTGAGGACATGTGCACATGGGCACTCCCAGTAATATTGCAGTTTTCAAGCATTACAATCTATATTTGTTCATGTATAAATCAAATATTAATAGAATTTACACTTCATTTTAAATATCATAGCAAGTAATTTAGAATAAAATATAGTGTAACAATTGATTGAAGGCAGAAGAGCACTCTGCGATTAATAATCAAGAGTAATATATGTTATACATGTAGTAAAAACTGACTGATGCCAGAAGAGCACTCTGCGATTATTAATTAAGAGTAATATATATTATGCATGTATAAATGATTTTCAATAGCACTTGTTGATTGCTATCATTTAAGTTAAATCTCCATATGACCAACGAAACACTACAGACAATTTGAAGCAGATATAGTATAACAATTTTCAGATTAGAGTAATAAGTAGGTACATAAGCATATACATATACATGCATGCACATGTATTTATATATACACATTTATATACTTATATATAAATAACTACTTAGATGAGCAATAGAAATGTAACTGAGAGAGAGAGAGAGAGAGAGAGAGAGAGAGAGAGAGAGAGAGAGAGAGAGAGAGAGAGAGAGAGAGAGAGAGAGAGAGAGAGAGAGAGAGAGAGAGAGAGAGAGAGAGAGAGAGAGAGAGAGTTTGTGGTATTCATTTCAGCAAAAAGAGTAATTAGTCCTTTCCACCGATATATATGCATCCATACATACATACATAATCATACACACACGCAAACACGTTTGCACCTATATATACATACATATATACACACACACGCATACAAGTGCGAGCACACATACACGTGAAGAAAAAGCATACATATGAATACACATATACACACACATACACACATGTACTTACATAAAATGGCGGACCCATCGCCATCCGAGGGTGACACAACAAAGAAAGAGGACAGGCTGAAAAAAGTGTGTGAGCATCGTGAGCCCAGAGACAGGGAAGTACCAGGTCCCGAGACGACGAAAGATCCACCACTCCAAACATGCACACACACATAAGCATGTGCGTGCATGCATGCATGTGCATGTATGTACACACATGTACACACATTCACATACACATATATCTCCTCCCACGCACACAATGCACTCCCACCAGCATTCGTATGCGCGCATACATGCACACACATATGCACACATGTATATATACACATACACATATTTATACAAACGGGTGAGAGTAAAATTAAAAATTAGAGAGAAGAAATGAAAAAAGGAAAATAAATGTGCATGTAAACAATTGCATGAGCATACACATATACATTTGAAAATGCATGTATACACGCATAAACAAAACACCATCTTATGGGATACAATTTTAAAAGGAAAAGAAAAGAATAGACTGAAAGCCCTTCCCCTCTTTTCCCTTCAAATTATGTACTTGAGAGAGAGTTACGTCAGCTTATTCCGTTATTATTATTATTATTATTATTATTATTATTATTATTATTATTATTATTATTATTATTATTATTATTATTATTATTATTATTATTATTATTATTATTATTATTATTATTATTATTATTATTATTACTATTATTATTATTATTATTATTATTATTATTATT
>JAXCGZ010003991.1:90000-105621 GCA_037179515.1 Halocaridina rubra
TTTTTTTTTTTTTTTTTTTTTTTTTGCAGCCTGAAGCAAGCCCCATTCCATTGTCTCTGGGGATTCAAACCTGCATCTTGAAATTATTTTATATTGTTTATTAATTTTACTTTAGGCAGGAATTCTCAGTGTTTAGGTTCTATTGGTTTAATTCCCCCAAAGCTGAGTAATATGCTGTTGATGTAATTATGCTCACTCGAAATATGTCACTTCTTGTTGTTATTTTTTTTTTTTTTTTTATGAGTGTGACACCTGGAGAGGCAAAGTGCCCTCATCAATGAAGGACCAGGCATGAAAAAGCACTAAGACGAAGGAAAAGAAAATGGTTATGGACAAGGGATATATGAGGTAATGATTCACAAAGGAAAAGGACAGACTGGAAAAAAAAGTAGTCAAAGTACTGAGGACCAAGAGATATGGAAGATTAGGCCCTGAGATGACAATAGGTCTGCTTTTAGAACGGAGATAGGTTATAAGAATTTGGAGCGATAGAAGGAGGAAGAGAATTCTAGAGTATGGAGGTAAATGGAAAGAAACAGTCGCTGCAACGACCAATCCGCGAGCTACAAATCTACGTACAATACCTGTGAGACGGGGCCGCTTGTCGAGTGTTATGCGGCCTCGGCAGTGGGGGGAGAAATGCAACTCGCCAAAATATCAGAGCTGCGATGGAAGTAGTAGCGATAGAAAAGAAAAAGGGATGATACCTTACTGCGAAGAGAAAGAGAATCCAGGTTAGATATAAGAGAAGGATCATTAATGAGTATGACTGCCTTACATTCAACTATATGAAAGAGATAAGTATAAGAAGCACCCCAGATGTGTGAGCAGCATTCTAAGCAGGGACAGATGAGACCTTTGTAGATTTTAAGTAACTGTAAAGAGGAAAAGTAATGACGAAAGCGAAACAGAACCCTCACATTTTGGGATGCAGATTTAGAAATTTGGATTATGTCATTCCTCCAAGACAAGTCTGAGGCTATATGGATTCTTAATATGTTGATAGAATTAAGAGGGTAAATTTCTTTAGTTTCGAAGTCAATAGGGCTATCAGGAAGAGAAGAAGATAAAGAGATAGCCAGAAACTGTCTTGTAGGAATTAAATTTAACTAAATTTTGGGTGCCCCACTCAGATACCATATGATATCTTTTTTTTTACACGTAATACTTCGAAGAATGCTTATTAACTTGGTGTTCATTTACATATTTTGCCCCTCTAAAATAGATTTTATCTTGTCGCGATGAATCTGATATATCTCCACATTAATGGTGAGATGTCTTACATATTTACATTTTAACTCTAAATATTTTAGAATCAACTACCCACGTATGTTCTAGACTGTCGACGGAAGTAGAATTATATTTCGTAACAGGCAAAAACGTTTTGATTTAGATTTTTCTGCAATTGGAGCGTTACTGGTTTTGTACATATTATAATGTAAATAGAAAACTATTGAAAATAATAGAATTGCATTTGTGAAAACTTAAGTCTCCGATAAGAAGGTATATATCTGTTGTCCTATTCCCCAGAGGGATTTAAAGGAAATGCGTGTTATATGTGTGTGGCTGTGAAGAATAGATACTACTTTATAAAAAGAAAACGAAAAAAGTTTGATAGGGTGTGCATTATACTGTATATATATATATATATATATATATATATATATATATATATATATATATATATATATATATATATATAATATATATATATATATATATATATATATATATATATATATATATATATATATATATATATATATATATATATATATATATATATATATATATATCTGTGTGTGTGTGTGTGTGTATGTGTGTGTGTATTATATGAACTTTGGTAATTGTTGTTGTCATTATTTATTTTCCTTTTCAGTCAGCCTTTAAATTTCTTGGATATCATTGTTATACTTCACACTCATTACAAAGCAACTATATATCAAAATCTTAAACATACACATACACACACACACACACACATGCGCACGCACACCTATATGAAAATACCAATTTTGTTTCACAACATCTATGTGCTTGTTCCATTTAGTGACATCATAATTAGGGTTGGAAAGTTGTTTCCTAACCAGTAATAAGTTGTCTGTTGTATGTACAAGGCTGTAAGTTAGAATTAATTTTAGAGAGCAGTGCTTTCCGATGCCCAGAATTTTAGGTATAAGAAAAACCCTGTCATTGCTTCAGATGAAAAGAGAATTCCTTGAGGCATAATGCTAACCTTTGAGCGCATAATTAAGAGGTGGTACAAAATACATAGAAAAACCAAACCCAAGGCATAAAATTGCTCCTTCTCTCTCGATAATCTCATATCCACAAATGATTATTCACATTCTTTTTCAGAATATGTAGCTATTTGGTGGAAACATATTATTGAAATATACTCTTAATCCCCGTCTCTTGATAGGTTCCTTTTTCATATTTATACTCACTGACACTTATCATATATTTTCTTAAATTTTTAATGCATTTTGCATTTACCGTGTCCTCATTTAGCGAATTACAGGTATCAACTGTTGTTATACTAAATCCTGCAAAGTAGTTTTCTTATAAAGCTTCTAACAATAACTAGTAGTTATAAAGGCCCTCTCCCAATATCAAAGTATCGTTCTGTATTCCCTCTTTCAAACCCAAGGAGGAAGTTAAAAGCTGTCACCATATCTCCTTCTCTTCTTTTACATTTGAGGGGCACTAAGTCTAACTCCTAGTCCCTTATCCTCATAAATGTGATTACGTATTTCTTTCATCATCTTCATAGCATGTCTTGAGCTGTCTCAAAATTGTTTATGTAAAGATATATATATATGTATGTATATATATATATATATATATATATATATATATATATATATATATATATATATATATGTATATATATATATATATATATATATATATATATATATATATATATATATATATATATATATATATATATATACACACACAACAATAATATTTACCGCGACCGGGACTCAAACCTAAAACACTTAATTACTATGCCAAGGCGCTAACAAGTACACCACAGGTCGGCTTAAAAGAGAAACAAAACTTACAGCTATATCTGCTACACTAGGAATGAACGCATTCTATCTGAATGCCACTCTGTTCATATTGCAGTTCCCGCCAACCTCACTCGTGGCTTCGTTTTCGAATTTAATTCAAATCTCAATCTCATTTGGGACCAACAATAATCAAATATGCACACACACGCACACACACACACACACACACACACACACACACACACACACACACACACACACACACACGAGAGTGACGAGATTGCTGCTTGGAATGTCCAGATTAAGGAAAACATTGAACAGTTCAGAAAAGAGTTCCAGGAGCTGAATATGGAAAATGATGCCATGAAAACTTCCTTTGCTGATGCACTAAAGGGGAATGTGGCAGTAAAAGAGGCTGTAAAGGTGGTGGCACTGGAAAACATACAAACAGTTGACTATAAAGAGACAGTAATCGAAAAAATGAAAGACGTTGTGATGGAAAGGGCAAACCCACTCATCAGACAGGCACTTGATAAGGAGAAGACAGTGGTAATCTCAGGCATAAGCGAGTCCCAGGAGCCAACATGGCAGGGGAGACTTGAAGAAAATAAAGCTAGCGTTGTAGACCTGATAAGAAAGCTTGGAGTAGTATGTGGTCCTGAGGATATTGTAAACATACACCAACTAGGTAAATATTCGAGGGAAGGAAAGCCGAGACCAACAAAAGTAACCTTTGAGAGAGGGGAAACATGTTGGGAAATATTGTTGAGAAAAAAAAGTCTAAAAGACCTTCAAGAATTCAAAGAAGTGTTCATTAGACGATACAGAACACAGGAAGAGATGGGAAAGATCAAAAACTTGTTGCAAGAGGCAAGAAAGTTAAATGATGAAAGAAATGAAGAAGAGAAGAAAAATTTTCATTACAGAGTTCTTCCAGACAAAGGGGAGATAAAGAAGATAATGACAGAAGATCAGGGGATGGGGCCTCATTAAGAATGTTATACACAAATGCTGATGGATTAGCTGGTAAGGCAGTAGAATTAAAAGATAGGATTCACAACAGTAAGGCAGATATAGTAGCAATTACAGAGACTAAGTTGAGTGAGGACATAAGCAGTGTCACAGTTTTTCCTAAGGGCTTCAGAATTCTAAGGGTTGAAAGATCTGAGAGGACTGGTGGAGGGATAGCACTGCTCATAAGTGAAAGGATTCAAGTTGAAGAAATAAACTTGGCTATAGAAAGTGAGTTCAAGGAATTTCTTGTTGCTCGCATAAATACTGGGTCAGAGAGCATTATAATAACTGTTGTATACAACCCACCAAGAAACCAAAATAGGCTTGAAGTTTATGAGGAAAGTCATATAGGTACTATTGAAGTCATAAACTCAGTTGTTAACATGGCACGGGGAAAAAAATGTAGGATTTTGATTATGGGAGACTTTAATCATAAAGAGATAGATTGGATAAATCTTGACCCACACAGTGGTGAGGACTCATTCGGGGCAAGATTCCTAGATTGCATACAAGGGAATTTCCTACACCAACATGTAATGGAACCAACAAGGGCCAGGGGTGGGGATGAGCCATCACTACTTGATCTAGTGTTCACAGATAATGTGTTGGATATTGAAAAAATTGAGTATGAACCACCAATTGGAAAGAGTGACCACTGTGTGTTGTTGATGGAGTATATCATTGAAGATATTCTTCCTGAGAGTAGAGGCACTGAGGACATGAGGAGGAACTATCGGAAAGGAGATTACATCAAAATGAATGAGCTTTTTGCAGTTATTGACTGGAGAACCTTATTTTACAACAAATCTGTACAAGAAATGTATGACATCTTTTGTGAGGAATATGGGAAGATAGTAGATTGCTGCATACCTGTCACCAAAGTAGGTGTAATTCATGCTAGAGAAATGGTTCGATAATGGGTGTAAAAGAGCTAAGGAGTGGAGAGACAAATGCTGGAAAAGGCATAGGAGGAGAAAAAACATAAATGCCTGGCAAACCTACAAAAGGGCAAGAAATGACTACCTAAGTAAAAGGAGAGAGGCAGAGAGAGACTATGAGAGGGACATCACCAGGAAGGCTAAAGAAAATCCCAAGCTTTTCCACAGCTTTATCAGAGGAAAGCTGAAGGTAAAAGAACAGGTTTTAAGACTAAAGAGAGCGGATGGAAGCATCACTGAGACGGATGAAGAGATCTGCAAAGAATTGAACAAGGAGTTTCAGTCAGTATTTACAGTAGAAAATACCCCACCCTCTCAGATTGCAGTGATAGAAGCTCAAGGGCCGGTATTAGAGAACATCAATCTTACAGCCACAGAGGTATGCAAAGCGCTGATGGATTTAGATGTTCATAAAGCTACAGGTCCTAATGACATATCCCCTCATGTGCTTAAAAATGAGCAAACGCAATATCAGTGGCACTAAGTATCATATTTAAGGAGTCACTGGAGTCGGGGGAGATTCCAAGATGCTGGAAACAAGCAAATGTGATACCTATCTTCAAAAAGGGAAGGAGGGATACGGCTCTGAACTATAGACCAGTTTCCTTGACCAGCATAGTTTGCAAAGTTATGGAGAAACTACTAAAGAAACATATCTCTCTTCACTTGGAATCCTTCAACTTTTTGTCAGTGAGGCAACATGGCTTCAGAGAAGGTAGATCAACAGTAACAAACTTATTAGAATTTTATGATGAGGTAAGCCAAATCTTACAGGAAAGAGAGGGCTGGGCAGATTGCATATTCCTAGACTTCCAGAAAGCGTTTGACACTGTTCCACATGTGAGACTTATTAGGAAGCTGCAATCAATGGCTAGAATAGGTGGAAATGTTTTGGAATGGATAAAAACTTACTTAGAAGGAAGGGAACAGAGGGTTAGAGTAAGACACTCAGTGTCTGAATGGAGAAGAGTTAGTAGTGGAGTTCCACAGGGTTCAGTTTTAGGGCCACTTTTGTTCCTTGTATATGTAAATGACCTACCAGAGTCTGTAAATTCATTCATGAATATGTTTGCAGATGATGCAAAGATTGTGAAGAAAGTAAAAAACGAGAACAATGGTAGAGAACTTCAGGAGGATCTAAATGATCTGCATGAGTGGTCAGAAAAGTGGCTAATGAAATTCAATACTTCAAAATGTAAGGTCATGAGAAGGGGTACAAGTGCAAGAAGGCCCAAGCTTGACTACTCGGTGGCTGGAGTACAACTTCAAGAGACAGAAAATGAGAGAGATCTAGGAGTAAACATACTGGCAGATTTGTCTCCAGAAATACATATAAATGGCATAGTAAGGGCAGCATATGCATTCTTATCAAATGTAAGGGTAGCCTTCAGGCACATGGACAAGGAAATGTTCAGAAATATTTATGTAACCTATGTGAGGCCAAAACTCGAATATGCAGCCCCCTTTTGGAATCCGCACTTGAAAAAGCACATAGCTAAGCTTGAAAAAGTTCAAAGACATGCCACGAAACTGGTGCCAGAAATACGCAATCTCAGTTATGATGAGAGGCTGAGGGAATTAGACTTACCATCACTGGAAGCTAGAAGAGTGAGGGGGGATATGGTGACAGTCTTTAAATTCCTTCATGGTTATGATAGAGTGGATAGGGATCGATATTTTGATATGGCTGGCTCCAGAACTAGAGGTCATAGTTTGAAGCTTGGTAAGAAAACTTCCTTGCAGGATGTAAGGAAATACTTTTTTCAGTTTAAGAGTAGTTGATAATTGGAATTGGCTAAGCGAGGAGGTAGTTAATGCTATCTCAATCCATAGTTTTAAGGACAGGTATGATAAGTATCACTAAGTATAAAATGGAACCGAAGAGGAGACGGGAAGATACGAGGTTTGGGCTCTTTCCCGCAAACACAATTAGGTAATCACACACATACATATATATACATATATATATATATATATATATATATATATATATATATATATATATATATATATATATATATATATATATATATATATATATGATTTATATATATATATATATATATATATATATATATATATATATATATATATATATGAATAATTTTTACCCCGACCGGGACTCAAACCTAGGACACATAATTACTGTGCCAAGGCGCTCGAAGCCACGGGTGAGCTTGGGAGAAATTGTAATATGAACAAAAGGCATTCAGAGAGAATGCGTTCATTCCTAGTATAGAAGTTAAAATGTAAGTCTGGTTTCTCTTTTAGACTTTCTTTGGTGTAATTGGTAACGTTTTGGCGCAGTAATTATGGGCCCTAGGTTCGAGTCCCGGTCGGGGTAAAATATCGTTCATGTTTTCGCGTATGGTAATGTGCTTATTTTAATATGTATATATATATATATATATATATATATATATATATATATATATATATATATATATATATATATATATATATATATATATATATACATATATATATACATATATATATATATATATATATATATATATATATATATATATATATATATATATATATATATATATATATATATATATGTATATATATATATACATGTATATATATATATATATATATATATATATATATATATATATATATATATATATATATATATATATATACTATATATATATATATATATATATATATATATATATATATATATATATATATATATATGTATATATATACATATATACATATATATACATACATATATATATATATATATATATATATATATATATATATATATATATATATATATATATATATATATATATATATATATATATATACATATATATATATATATATATATATATATATATATATATATATATATATATATATATATATATATATATATATATATATATATACATATATATACATACATATATATATATATATATATATATATATATATATATATATATATATATATATATATATATATATATATATATATATATATATATATATATATATATATATATATATATATATATATATATATATATATATATATATATATACATATAAATATATATATATATATATATATATATATATATATATATATATATATATATATATATATAATATATATATATATATATATATATATATATATATATATGTATATATATATATATATATATATATATATATATATATATATATATATATATATATATATATATATATGTATATAAGGAACAGGAATGGTCCTAATACTGCTCCTAGACCAACCTCACTGCTAATATTTCTCTAGTAGGATACCGCATATTTTTCCCTGACGCTATACTATCATCGTCCATCTGATTATGTTTTGTATCCATGCTGGGACATTTCCACCTATTCTTGACATTACTTGCGGCTTTTTAATTATTGGAACTGTATCAACTGCCTTATGAAAATCTAAGAATATGCAATCTGCTAAACTCTTTCTTTCCTGTTCGATTAGACTTCCCTCATCATATGATTGTAGTAAGTTTGTTAGCGAAGATTTCCCTGCTCTGAAGTCATATAGTCGCACTGACAAAAACTGGAAGGACACCAAGAGAAGGGAAATGTGTTTCCTCTGTATGTAAACTTGCAAGCTATGCTAGTCAATGAAGCAAGCTTTTACTTTACATGTGTCTCTCCTTCCTATTTTGAAGATAGGAATCACGTTTACCGGTTTCCAGCGACATTTCAAATATGATGCATAGTGCTACATATAATGGTGCAAGGTTCCAGTCTTTGAACCACTTGCTTTCAAGCTTTGCTATCCCACAACCTGTTCTTTGTCATTTTTCCTATTTTATAATGTTGTAACCTTTAGGAAAACCATAACAATTCTTACCGTATTTTGTTTTGACTAAGCCACCCCTATTAAAAGGGGGAACATGGTTTTTGTATATGGATAGATCATCTGTGATTGCTACTATATCTGCCTCATTGTCTTTAATCCTCTGCTTTAATTTTACTGTTATGCCAGCTACCTCATCGGTATTTGTGTTCAGTAACCTTAATGCAAGGTTTCTTAAAATCTTGAACGCCCCTTTATTTGGATGAACCCTGAAGTAAAAGTTTCTTTTTACCTTGATATTTCTTTTCTCATTTACCCTTTCAGCTTACTTTTAATTTTTCATATTTTCCTGTGTTCCATAAATTCGAATGAACACTCCTATATTCTTGACAGTATTTTTTTTTTTTTTTTTTGGCATTGGTCCCATCTATCACAGGTTTCCTTAACTGATCTTGCCTTTGCTTCCCAACGCACTTACCAAGTCGGTGAATACTCACTGTAGTATGAGGACCACCTGATACCTTAAGTTTCGTTATCAGTTCTAAAACTTTAGCCTTATTATATCTGTGTCCCTCTTACTATTGGACTCATACTATTCGCATATGGCTGAGATTATCAATGATTTCTCTTTGTCAAGTGCTTGTTTAATCAAATGACATGCTTTATCAGTCATAACTCTTTTCACTTTGATTACAATTGTTTCCCTGCAATCTTTGTACCTACATTTTCCAGCAACCACCCCTTTCACTGCCTTTTATTTTATCATAATTCGTTCTACTGCATCTGAGAACAGCTTTATAATTGTCTTCTGGTTTGCATTCAATTCCAGAAAATCTATTCTAAAGTATGAAATATCATCCTTTATTTTCAGTTTGCATATGTTGAAGTCTGTTAAATATATTTTGAATGCTATGATCTACATCTCTTATTTACTTGGACTGTTACATTACCTCATTGTCAAGGAGCTTTTCAAGAACAGTTTCCTTCTTCGAGGTTGAATAGAAGTAATGCTTTTGATAATTAAGGTCTTTTCGTTATTCCTACATTGTACCATGTTTCTCAAGAGCAAAGAAATCAATATCTTGAAAATATATATATATAAAAAAAAAAGTGTAGCACTGCACTTTTAAATCTCAGTATAAAATTTTATGCAAAATTTAAAATACTTCGAATTAATTTTGGTAGCACACTACATCACGTAATGTAATAAGCAGGAATATAGGCTAAAAAAAAGAGAAGGTTGAGTTTACAATTTGTTTTTTATCTTTGAAATGCTGTCACACATAATTTATTTCTTGTTTATTTTTCATATTTAGTATTATATGGATTATATCCATAGACGTATGGGCAGTAGTAGCTATAGACAATATAACAACTATCGCCGTGTCCATCATCATAACCATATGAAGAATCAGGCCTAGCGTATAGTATCCGGTGAGCTTCATCCATGGTATGAGCGAGGATAACCATATCCATGATGAGAGTATCCATATCCATGAGATGCCTCAGCTTCAGGCTCTGGATCGGCAGATCTCTTGCCATGATATGAATGGGGATGTCCGTGTGCATGATATAAGTATTTATATCCATGAGAAGCTTTGGCCTCTGGTTCTGGATTTGCTGATCTCTTGCCATGGTGTGTTTGGGGATGTCCATGTGTATAGTAAGAGTATCTATTTCCATGAGAAGCTTCAGCCTCTGGTTCTGGATCGGCTGATCTCTTGCCATGATATGCATTGGGATATCCATATCCATGATGAGAATATCCATATCCATGAGATGCTTCAGCTTCTGGTTCTGGATCAGCTGATCTCTTGCCATGGTGTGAGTGGGGATGTCCATGTGAATAATGAGAGTATCTATATCCATGCGAAGCTTCAGTCTCTGGTTCTGGATCAGCTGATCTCTTGCCATGGTAGGAGTGAGGATATCCATATCCATGATGAGAATGTCCATATCCATTAGATGTGTCAGCCTCTGGTTCTGGATCAGCTGATCTCTTGCCATGGTGTGAGTGGGGATGTCCATGTGCATAGTGAGAGTATCTATATCCGTGCGAAGCTTCAGCCTCTGGTTCTGGATCGGCTGATCTCTTGCCACGATACAAATGGGGATATCCATATCCATGATGAGAATATCCATATCCATAAGATGCTTCAGCTTCTGGTTCTGGATCAGCTGATCTCTTGCCATGGCGTGAGTGGGGATGTCCATGTGCATAATGAGAGTATCTATATCCATGCGAAGCTTCAGCCTCTGGTTCTGGATCGGCTGCTCTCTTGCCATGGTAGGAGTGAGGATATCCATGTCCATGATGAGAATATCCATATCCATAAGATGCTTCAGCCTCTGCTTCAGGATCAGCTGATCTCTTATGATAATGCCCATGGCCGTAGACTACTGGATGATAGGGCCTGTATCCACCTCTATAGCCAGGTTCCGCTTCTCGCTTTTCGATTTCGGAAGCGCAAGCGGTGACCGCCAGCAGGACCATTACCTGATTAGGGAAATATTTAAGTGCAAAGGCTATAAATACCTTTTTGATCATAGGTACACGAAGAAATGGTTTATTTATTAATTATGACAGTGAATAGTTTTGACGAAATAGCATTTGGAAAAATATGTAATCATGGTAATGAAGCAAAAATGCAATGTATTTTTCTTTAGTGTGACTCACCAGAATTTGGAGGTATTATGTTGAAAAATTAAAATAAGTTTCTCATTCTAGTTGTCATTCTCTCTCTCTCTCTCTCTCTCTCTCTCTCTCTCTCTCTCTCTCTCTCTCTCTCTCTCTCTCTCTCTCTCTCCTCTCTCTCTCTCTCTCTCTCTCTCTCTCTATCTATCTATCTGTCTATCTATCTATCTATCTGTTTATCTATCTATCTACCTACATATATATATATATATATATATATATATATATATATATATATATATATATATATATATATATATATATATATATATATATATGTATATATATATATATATATATATATATGTATATATATATATATATATATCTATATACATATCTATATATATACATATACATACATATATATATATATATATATATATATATATATATATATATATATATATATATATATATATATATATATATATATATATATATACAGAGCCATATTTTCCCTTATAAAAGAAGTGGCTGAGTAAAGGCAGAATACTCTGACTGTTTGGGAAGAGAAAATACAGAGGAGGGGATTCCTAATCCCCTCGCTCTACTCCATTTAGTTGATTCTTACTACACGCAGGGGAACACGGAGGAAGTATTCTAGCCCCCTTCTATTCTATGGATGTATGTTTGTATATATGTATGCATGTGTGTACGTATATGTGTTTGTGTGTGTATGGACTTATGTGTGTCTGTGTTTGCATAAACATAATATAACTAATATAAGTCAGAAAGGAACTCACTAAACACTTCATGTTTTGATGAATTGTTCGCTGCGGCCAATTCCCTGCTAAGAGTGAGTGTGTGTGTTTCTGTAGTAACGTTCACTTCATCTTTTATAGCAAAATTTCCAAACATTAGCCTTCGTCTTGACCATCTAGATTGTGGTTTCTTCAAAGTAATATGCACTACTTGTTTTGAAATCTGGGCTCCGAAACCGATTTTATTTTATATTCTATTAGTTTCGTTGATATTTTTATGTAGTTTTTCTCTATATAAGTATCAGGAAATCGGTGGATTTTTTATGCTTAGATACTGAAATATTTTGAGAAATAATTTTTACGTACTTGTTGCGGAAGGGAAAAATTATGTTTGATAATTTAGCAGTCATAATGTAATTCTACCCTCCATTTTTCTCTGCCTTTTCTTCACAACCTTCATCTGCTACTCGTATAATTAATCTCGTATCACTCTTTCTTCTACTCTCATCTCTGATTTGCAGAGGGTAACTGAGTAGGGCACCCAAAATTTAGTTAAATTTAATGCCTCCAAGACACAGTTCCTTGCTATCTCTTTATCTTCTCCTTCTGATAGCCCCATTGTCTTCGAAACTCATGAAATTTACTCTCTTGATTCTATTACCATATTAGGAATCCAGATAGCCTCTAGCTTGTCTTGGAGGAACACATTATCCAAATTTCTAAACCTGCATCCAAAAAATTGTAGGTTTTGTTTCTATGTTAAACCAGTCATTGTACATGGGGATGCATGTAGGAAGGTGTTCCCTCTGATTTACAAATACTACACTCTACATTATGCAATATACAATCCTTGTATATCAAGATTATATCCAGCACCAAATGTGTATACATTTATATCTCTGTGTTTTATGATTCTTCTTTGAATGCACAATATGAAGCTCATGATACTGATTACATTATTGTCATTTGTGCATGCCCTATGCTAAAACAAAAAATAAATAAATTCTATAGCATACATTAGAATTTTTATGATCAAGAGTGTAATAATGAACCTGAAGCAGACCTGTGAGTGCCGATTGGCACACGTTCCCATGTTATGTTTTAGATCCAAAAAAAAAAAACTCTTTGTAGTTACTTAAAATCTATAAAGGTCTCATCTGGCCCTGCATAGAATACTGCTCGCACATCTGAGATGCTTCTTCTTATACTTATCTCCTTGATAGGGTTGAATCTAAGGCACATAGACTCATTAATGACTCTTCTCTTACCTCTAATCTGGATTCTCTTTCTCTTCTCCGCAAGGTATCATCAAGGTATTCTGGGCTTACAATACGGAGAGCCCAGAATACTTTGATGCTGACATTGATAAAATCTCTGATATTGGAAAAAATCTTTATTATCCCAACTGGTTCTTAAATACTTGCGTCAGTGCTGCAAAATGCACATTTAACAGACCTCCCCTCCCTAAAACTAATGTGGTTTCAAATTTTAATAATACCCAAGTTAATCCCTTTTTTCAGGGATGTCATAGCTTAGTGAAGATTTTGAGAACATTAAATGTCCGTTTACTTTTCAGAGATGGAAATACTTTTTGCAATATGTTGATTAAAAATAGTCCAGTTTCCACTTCTCATATTATTTATAAGATTCCTTGTAAAGACTGTGATAATTATTATGTTGGCTAGACTAGAAAATCTTTGGAATTTTTAGTCAACCAACATAAATATAACGTTCGAAATAGTCAGTCTTCCAGTGCTTTGTTGAAGCATTATGCTGATTGTAATAACCATATTAACTGGAACAGTTCCTCTATCTTAGAAAGAAGTAATGATATTATTACTAGAAACATCTTGGAATATTCAATAATTAACTTAACCGAGCACCAAAGTATTAACTCAAGTCATGGTTTATTTGTAATTGATCCCATATTATCAAGGATACTTTATTCAACTTTGAAAAACGTACTTTTGTGAATAACATAAGTTCTTAATTTTCATTAATTTCTTTTTATACATAATTGATATTCTTTTAAAAAAAATTTATTAAGTATATATTTTCTTTTTAGTATTAATATTATTTCACCTTTATTTTTTAATTGATTAATATATTAATAATATTATTATTGTTAGTATTTCTAATAGTATCGTACCGTTTCTTTTCTAATTTTTCTTTGGTTACTGTTTTTATCATTATATATATATATATATATATATATATATATATATATATATATATATATATACATATATATATATATATATATATATATATATATATATATATATATATATATATTCATATTTATTATTACTATTACTAGTGTTATTATATATATATATATATATATATATATATATATATATATATATATATATATATATATATATATATATATATATATATATATATATATATATATATATATATATATATATATAAATATACATATATATATATATATATATATATATATATATATATATATATATATATATATATATATGTATATTTATCATTATTATTACTAGTGTTATTATATATATATATATATATATATATATATATATATATATATATATATATATATATATATATATTTATTATAATTTTATTATCATTATTATTACCAGTGTTTTATATATATATATATATATATATATATATATATATATATATATATATATATAATAAAAATTTTATTATTATTATTATTACCAGGGTTATTATTATTAATTATTATTACCATTATTCTTATTATTATTATTATTATTATTATTATTATTATTATTATTATTATTATTATTATTATTATTATTATTATTATTATTATTATTATTATTATTATTATCATTATTATAATCATTATTAGTATAATTATTATTATTATTTTTATTATTATTATTATTATTATTATTATTATTATTATTATTATTATTATTATTATTATTATTATTATTATTATTATTATTATTATTATAATTATTATTATTATTATTATTATTATTATTATTATTATTTTTATTATTATTATATTTAGTGTGTCTGTTCCATAGTAAACATTATTCTCAGCATAGTAATGTGACACCATTTCCTCCTACAACTGACCGAACCTTACTTACTTGGTATTTACACCCCAGTAATCTAATATAACATATGTCGGTACTGCTTTTTATACTCAACTTCCGATAATGGGTTGCTAATTCTTTTTTCTCCTGCTTCCTGTATGTATATATATATATATATATATATATATATATATATATATATATATATATATATATATATATATATATATATATATATATATATATATATCTTCATTCGTTTGTACAATTCAGATTCCTCTGAGGATAAATAATAATCTTGAAAGCGCTAAGGATCCAAAAATTTCTTTTAATTTTCATCCGTATCCATTTACATA
>JAXCGZ010003992.1:0-5000 GCA_037179515.1 Halocaridina rubra
TAGGCATAAAAAAAGAACCGTAACTGAAGGAAGACTTAACATCGAACTGTCCTGGACAGTCCTAATTTAGACCAAAAGACCCTTCAGTTGTAGTATCTGCTTTGAAATCTCCTCTAATTGCTTTAACAAAATCCTATCTGCAAGAACTAATGCTATCGTAATATAGCAACGAGATCATAATGAAATTAGTAAAGCGTATGATATGATTACATTTCCAGGTTAGGTTGAAATTACTAATAGTTCATTACCATGCAAGAACACTCATTGATACGCCCTTATTAAGTATGAAACTCGAAAACTTACACCACTGAGTATATATAATTCATAATTCAAGTCATAACAGCACAAATTGTTTATAGTTTATAAAACTCAATAACGATACAAAGATAAACAAAAAGTAAAATATAGATGTGTTACAGATGAAAGACTCAACTTTTATTCGAAATATTGATATATGAAGAACATGGTTCAAATAACTTCATATAAATCAAAACAAAAATTGTCTATGTCTTTTAAACCACAACAGTAAGTGAAGGCACATTCAGCTTGACGTATTGATCACTAAGAGGATTTAGCGAGATATATCAATTTCTACTGAATGTTTGATTTGACTATGCCAACCCTTATGAATGGGATAATGGCCATTGTATATGAATGTATAATTGTGACTAGCCATATTGTTATGCTAATGACAATGCTATTCGATAAGACTTGACCCATACACTAAATTATTTTATATTTTTCATTATAAGAGTACTGTTTTTACTTAAAATTTAATTTTTATTTTAGTGGTCATAACAGTAAGTTTAGTCATATTTACCTCAAAGATGTTTCTAGCCGGGATACTATTTCTTCTGAATCCATATGAAAAGGAATTGATTAATATTCAAATCTCAAATGGCACACACACTTTTCAGCCTTAATTTATTAACCCCCATCTTGCTAAGAGAGTTGACAATTTCTATGAGTGACACCGGAACGGGCAAAGATAACTGCCCATCGTGGCTAGGCACCAAGAAAACATTAAGAAAAAGAAAAAGTAGCAACTTCAGGGCAAAGCAGAAATAAGGAAATGATAAACAATTAAAGAAGTACAAAGCATAGCCAAAGTAATGGAAACCCAGAATTATGACAATACTAGGCCCTGAGATGACGATAGATCAGCTTTTTGAGAGAAGAAAAGTCATAAACTTTAGGAAATATATAAGCATGAAGAGAGTTCCAGAGTCTGGAAATGGAGGGAGAGAAGCGGTCACTGCAGAGACTAATCCGCGAGCTACAAATCTCCTATGCAACGAGCCCACTTGGCGTGTTACAAAAGGGGAGGGATGCGACTCGCCATATCATTACAGCAGCAATGGAAGTGGTAACGACAGAAAAGAGAAAGAGATGAAACCTTCAAGCGAAGAGAAAAAGAATCAAGAACAGGATCGCTAATGAGTATGATGGCCTTCGATTAATCCTATCAAGAAGATATGTATAAGAAGCACCCCAGATGTGCGAGCAGTATTCTAAGCAGGGACGGATCAGACCTTTATATATATTTTAGTAATTGAGATGAGGAAATTTAATGACGATAACATAACAGAACTCTCACTTTTTTAGATGTAGCTTCGGCAATCTGAATTATGAGATTCCTTCAAGACAAATTAAAGGCTATCCGAATTCCTAATATACTAATAGAATTAAGAGAAATTAGGTTGTGTCTGGAATGGTATAACTGGCAATTTAAGGTGCATAAGCCAAATCAACAATGTTCATCGCCTTAAAGTACAGTAAGTAAAATTCATGAATAAAATACTTTGTACTCAAATTTTGTTTATTTCTCTGTGCATCAAGAAATATGCAAGTGCGAAAAATTACGTACATGTTTGGACGTACTTTGTGATATTACAATCACATTTGTCAAGGTGGTAAAAACCGAAGGATTGTGATTACAGAGGTCTGCGTCATAGCCATACCCGAAAAGCAACAAAAGTAGATTTTATGGAGTGCGAACATGATAAATAGAGGGTTTGAAGATGTACTTTTTCAATAAAAGTATATAAATCACGATGGAGGCATTCAATACACGAATAAAATACACATAAGAAAAGTTACCCATCCAGAAACACCTACTCACGCAGTAAGCTGATGTCGCTGTGAACAATATATTGATATCAAAATTCGATAAGTACCAAAATATATTCTCGCCATATTGCTGACCTCACACTCCAGTTTATTGGAATATTACACGAAGCGCCATTACCTGTGAGGTGGATGCCATTAAATCCATTATTTATGGGCGTTATAAACTACAATTTTAATGGCTTAATAAATCCTCTTTAAAGAGAGTCATAATTAAGATGCCCTGAAAGGTGTACCAATACCATATTTACCCCTCGCCGCCCTACTCTTTCCCCTTCGTCATTATTGGACTGGGAGAAATGGTTACTTGAAACTGTGTTTGAGCACCAGTAAAGGAAGTGGATCACAACAAAGTCATATAAATATCTAATACGAAATATTTGTATGTCTATGGAAGATGGCATAGGTTTAGAGAGTCAATAATAATAATAATAATAATAATAATAATAATAATAATAATAATAATAATAATAATAATAATGAGGATAAAAATCATAAAACTAAAACATATTAATAATTTTATCCAAAATTTTATTTCTTTAACCTTAAAAAAAAAAATTGCTAAGAACAAAACATAATTTACTGTATTTCTGATTAAGAGTTAAAAGTCCCCTAACAATACACTCTGATAACCAAAAGCAATCTCACTAATTTCTCTGAAAAATATAGTCTTCTAACAGGTTAATTACAAAAAAAAAAAAAACTCAATGTTTCCATATTTTTTTAATTCATACTTTATAAGAAGGGGCCTCGCTAGCTCAGTGGTAGAATGTGCAAGTTCGAAGCGACGAGCCTGACGTACGCGAGTTCGATCCCGCAACAAGGGGATCCTGCCTTGACTCTCCAGCTCCAATCTGTCTGTATCCACCCACATTTGAATGGGGAACAATTATGATACATAAAAAAGTTTAAAACTATTTAAAAGAAAAAATGCATGGTTCACCCAGACCTTTCTATTCAATATAACGATACTGTTAATGGCTATCACCCCTGCCCAAGATCCTTCCCTAATGATCAGGGAAGTGGGTGAAATTTAAACGACAAACTTGTGGTGAAAAATATGAATATATTAGAAGTTTCAATCAAGTTCTCGCGTTTTTACGATAAACTCTCATCTCAAGAAACCTCGATCTTTCATTAATATTCTAACTTGCCACGAGAGAGGAGACCCTAGGTAATAAAGAGAGTACCGGGCTAAAAGCAATGAATCGATCAACTTAACCTAACCAGCAATAGCACCAGACTTCTTTAAGTACTTTCAATAAATAGAACAGTTCAGTTTTCTGTTCTTGAAAAATGTTTTAATTTCATAGTCGTAAGGTCTGGAAATTGCTCTCAAGACTAAGAAGAAATTGTTTATTAATACTTCTCTTTACTTAAGCAAGTCCTTGATCATTTATCTCGAAGCTGTGCACGGCTTCTTACACAATTGTAGAAGGTGGCGGAAAACCAATTTGGAAACATTATTAAGAATACGAAATGCTTCATAAAACGCATCACAAGTGAATCAAGTCATTAGACTTCATCTCAACCGAGCAGGATTTCAGAAATTTCCAAGATGAGATTAATATAAGAGTAATGGGTGTCGCATGAAGGATTAACCGAGTAAGCAATTTTTACAAAAAAATTCTTGAGAAAGACACCGTAACTTCAAAGCCCTTTTGCTATAATTACTGGCATAGTTTGGAAATAAAAATGGAAATGGAATTTTCTCAAACCCACTTCCCTGATTAAAGATCTTAAATAAAAAAAAGCTTTTTGATTTTAAAGAGATTTTTTAAACGCAAATATTTTAATTATCTGATTTTCTATTAAGTTATTTTATTCTCTCAAACTCCATATTTAAAAAGTAGAAAAAAATAAAAATATAAAAACAACTAACCCGACTTTCAGTATCAGAAATATCTGAAATCTGGATACACCTGAAATATGGAAATTTTGCAAACTGCTATACATATCAGTTAGTAAGCTATACCACACAATATATCCATGATCATCATCATAAACGTACACAAGCATTTAAGTATTTTATATACTTTTCAAGAGGAAACGTTTAGTAAACTTAACAACCTTTCAGGAGTTAGTGTGGACATGCAATTATCAATCCTACATTAGCTATGGTTTAAATGTTCATACCTTTAGCAGGTAAATCGGTACATAAAAATTTTTTTGAATGTACCTCCCCCAAGATGTTTTATGCGGTTAATAACTGATGAGAGAAATCAGATTGAACAATGGAGAGAGAGGCACAATTTTAATATACCATTTGCTTCATCCTACATGCTTGCTATTTAGTTCCAGTAATTTTCAAAGCGTAACTAGCACAGCTTCCATATGAACTACCAAAGGCAGAGAGACCCCAGGGTAGATAGAGCTACGAAATTGGTATAAACTTACCCATTCACTGTGCTTTTCCAATTCACCTTACCTATAAGAATCAAGTTTCAGGCTGTTTTTCATTGTGATCCATAAAATGACGATGAATACACAAGCATAGAGAAAGATAGACAAACCAAAAGATATTTTCTTTTAACATTCGCATTCTTTCCGAGTACAATTTATTTCTGGAGATATTGACCCAACTTCCCCTTCTAGAAAGGTTGTCGAGCCAAAAAACACATATTCAACATAAGGCAAACCTACCTCGATCACTTTTCTTAGTTTCTTGGTAATAAAGGGGTGCCACAATGCCCCCCACCATCTTGCTTGGGTCACCCACAAGGTAAGTGGGTAAGAATCTTCTGCCGAGAGGACCGACAGCCGCAGCTTGTTTTCCCCCATCGCTTCATCACAAGGCAACCCCTACACCAACCCGTCCAAGTAAACTGTGCTACCTAAGGCAGGATATCACTTTGGCCCGCGTCACCTATACA
>JAXCGZ010003992.1:10000-17500 GCA_037179515.1 Halocaridina rubra
ATAATTAATCAAATAAATAAAAAGTATATACAGATCGATAGATATATCAGGCGTGATTCTTTGAAATTTATGCTATTGGTGATATGGTCAATAAAACAATACATATGGAGGTAAACAGCCACTTGCAAAGAGGAAAAACCGAAAAAGAATTGGATCGATCGTATAAAACAAGATATGCGATAACCAGAGGATGATGTGTTCAAGGAAATAAAAGGACGAGAGTATCGTATTCCTTGAAGTCTCAAGTTATTTTTAACTTCGTTATTCCTTACAATACACAATATATATTTTAAAACTTATATCTCCTCTGTGTAGTCTCCGTGGCAAAATGGTAGCGTCTGCGACTCTGAGGCGGCAGGACGAGGGTTCGCGCCCTGTCACGGACTGAGGTTAGTAAGGGCATACACTCAGGGTAACGATTACATATGACAAAACAAGTCCTTCGTAAGAAGGCAACCGTCCTAGCCCTTAGTAGAAAAGGGAGTTCGTGACGTAAAACCGAATCCAATATCTCCTCTGTCACAAAACCAAAATTGATATTTTCGGTCTGTTTTTTCATTTAGATGACAAAAAAAAAAAAAGTTTATAATTGCAGTTTTTTTTTTTCCTCCCATCAGAAAGCTTGCTGTTGTACCATTCAACCACATTCACAAAACTTTCCACTCAACCTTTCATTATTCAAGAAAGAAAAATAAGGTTTTTATATCTACCATTTCCACAAGTTCCTTATCTTTACCTCTCATCAAGTGCTGAGCGTCATCAGGAAGAGATTTCAGCACAAATTTCACATTCAATGCGATGATTTTGACATTACCGACTAAATATCCAAGACATTTGGAAATGTCGAGCGCGTGACACGTACTATCACAGACAACCATTTCGCCGAGTTAATGACAGTGTATGGGGGAGGTTTTACCGATTTGTTTGCCATTTATACTCGCATTATGAGAATTAAACTCACATTATGGTACTTATAAACTCATCTGGGTGCTTAAACTCACTCCTCAACCGGGATTAGTCGCGTAGATAAGGTATCATTTCGACACATGTAAGTTAAAATCTTGGTTTTCCAAATGAAACGCTTTAACTGAAATTATATGTCCGCTTACAGCCATTACTATAAATGATTACGTGTATACACTATCATTCGAGAGTAAACAGATGTGGTTACGACAAATTTTATGCGTCATAAGCACGCAAAGCTACAAAGGGCTTGAATGACGTGCATACCTACACCAGACAGAGCCTGTGCTTTGACTTAAAAGCACTCACGCAAATAGTTTCAAGTGTAATTACCTGCTGTTAGTGACATTCTAAATATTTACGAGGGAAAGTAAATTCTAGACGAAAATAAAGGCCGATACAGTTTAATCGTTAATGATGAAATCACCCTATTACCATATGCACATTATGCAATAGTTTTTCCCAAAGATATAAAAATTATAGGAAAACTCTAACAAAAAAAAAATACAAAGACTGTCAACAACATTTATGCACATCCCCCGCCCACTCAACTACTAAATAGATGTAAAAAAGAAAAAAAAAAGGCATATCAAATGAATGTAAGGAAATATTAAAAACTAAAAATATGTCTTAAAAGAGTAATGATTAATACATATTTTCCTTAAGAAGTGCAGTGGGTTATCTTCTGGTGAAGAAGTATATGGAGCACACAAAATTTTTAATACAGAATGTACCGAAATGACATTTCAGTTTCGATGTAAAGTATTCCTGCTTACAAAGTCTATATATCGTAAATCTATGTATGTATGTATATATATATATATATATATATATATATATATATATATATATATATATATATATATATATAGATAGATAGATAGTTAGATATGTATGCATGCATACCTTTATATAAATATACATATAGTATATATATATATATATATATATATATATATATATATATATATATATATATATATATATATATATATATATATATATATATATATATATATATATTGTTTTTATAAGTTAGAATTAAATCTATTTGAGTGCGATATATATATATATATATATATATATATATATATATATATATATATATATATATATATATATATATTCTGGTTTTTCGAGTCTGGTTTTTACGTCACGGACTCACTTTTCTACCAAGGGCTAGGACGGTTGCCTTCTTGCGAAGGACTTGTTTTGGCAGATGTAATCCTTACGCTGAGTGCATGCCCTTGCTAACCTCAGACCGTGACGGGGCGCGAACCCTCGACCCGACGCCTCAGAGTCGCGGACGCTACCGGTTGAGCCACGGTGACTACTCTATATATATATATATATATATATATATATATATATATATATATATATATATATATATACATACATATATATATATATATATATATATATATATATATATATATATATATATATATATATATATATATATATATGAGCACAGTATTCATTGGGTAAATGTTTTACTTTGGAATAAAATCGCAAAGTCTTTCAAAGCAATGTTACTTCCCTGCACGAAACCTACTACTTCTGAAGCAAATGGAGATATTTTACTTTTATACTTCTTACGTTTATCACTGAAACTTCTGCAAATATTTGAGGCATTATTTTCACAAGTCACTTAAGTGAAGCAATGAAAAAGAAGAAGAAGAAGAAGAAGAAGAAGAAGAAGAAGAAGAAGAAGAAGAAGAGGAGGAGGAGGAGGAGGAGGAGGAGGAGGAGGAGGAGGAAGACTAGAGCACCTTATTCCTCCGCCTCTCTCTCTCTCTCTCTCTCTCTCTCTCTCTCTCTCTCTCTCTCTCTCTCTCTCTCTCTCTTCCTCGTCTATGAGAGCTAAAGCTCCTCATCATTCTTATCCCCCTCCCCCTCTCCACGTCAAATCCCACTTTATAGCTGTAAAGTTCGTGGGCGGCACGAAAATTAAAGACATCCGTCACGCTTTCAGCGCGCGCACACACAAACACACACACACACACACACACACACACACACACACTGCTATTTAAAGGAAATTTTTCTTTTGTGTTACTTTCCTTCTCTTTCTCTATTAGCAAACACACACACTGCTGCTTCAAGGAAAGTTTTATCCTTCTGTGTTATTTTCCTTCTCATCCTCTGCCAGCAAATACACACACGCACACACACACACAAACAACATATATACAGACACACGTACACACACACACACACACACACACACACACACACACACATACACTGCTATTAGAAAAAAAACATTTTCTTCTATTATGTTATATTCCTCCTTCTCTTCCTCTGTCTCAGATTATTTACTTTTCCATATTTTCCTCATCCTCACTTCCTTACGTCTTCATCTGTTAAGTCAACTTCTCGTCTCTATTATTTTTATATCGCTCTGTTTGTATATGTGTGTGCGGGGGGGGGTATATATCTTCTCTCTCTTCTCATATTAATTGTACAATATCTACAAACTCTACAATACAACTTTCCCCTCCAGCAGTCAAGTTCATTGGCATTCTCTGTTATTACTAAATATAAAGAAGACAAAGATGTTATAAAAATAAACAAAAGACATACATCAAATATCTGTAACTTGAGTACTTAGAAGTACGTGTACATATCACAACACACACACATACACACCCACACACACACACGCGTGCGTGCAAGCACACACACACACACACACACAGATATATATATATATATATATATATATATATATATATATATATATATATATATATATATATATATATATATATATATATATATATATATATTGTGATATGTACACGTACCTCTAAATACTCAAGTCACAAATTTCTAGACAATAATATAAGGTGAAATACGCCTTCGGATGCTTATGGCCACTGGAGGATTAAGAAATCGCAACTAAACGTGTTAAGGGGGGTTTACACGGTCAAACGGTTCATCGAAAGCGGTTCGACAGACATGTGTTTGAAGTGATGTTCGAATGTGTGAACGGGGTATTTGGTTGTCGAACAAGTCCGACAAACGTGTTCGACGACCAAATACCCCGTTCACACGTTCGAACATCACTTCAAACACTTGTCTGTCGAACCGCGTTCGACGAACCGTTTGACCGTGTAAACCCCCCTTTACTCTAATACAGCAGCCAACTGCATATCTATATTCAGAATTTGCTTATTCTACGTGATCGCCTCGGTCGTTGTATACCATTTTATGAAAATGAAACACACATCTTGAAAATTTATAATAATTAACAATTTCTTAAGCTTCGGGATCATAATTTGTATCTTTGACAGCTAAATTGAAGCGTTAATTATATGGGTTATACAAATAAATATCGTTATTGCCTGGTTAATGACTTCTATGCTGATTCAGAGCAAATAATAACATATAATTTGGTAGTCGACAGGAATATTTAACAATGATATCTAAACTATATAATAATGCCTATGCTGAGAAGTCGGACCTAGAGATCCATTTTCCTTAATATACAGAGGTGAAGGACAAGAATTAAATGAACATTCTGCTCTCTTACAAATGTACAGATTATCTCTCTCTAAGTCCATTCTGGCTTTATAAGAAGGAAAGTTGATGACATTTATCCCTCTCACACTGACAAATGTTTCTGGTCCTTAGCCAAAAACCTCGCAAAAAACTTCTGCAACTCAAGCTTTCCCCCTATCGTTCGTTCTGATGGTTCTCTAGGTTGCTCTCCCACAGACAAAGCCACTCTCTTTGGCTCTCATTTTTCTGCAAACTCTTCTATAAACGATTCCAGCGCGCCTGTCCCTCAATCTTTACCCCTCTCTAACCCTATGCCCTCCCTTAGCCTTTCTTTACGCAAAGTTCATAAGGTTCTTCGCTCGCTAAAGACGAACAAGGCATCTGGTCTTGATGGTAACCCTGCAAGGTTCCTTAGGGAGTATGAGGAAGAACTGGTTCCCCTGCTTTGCCGTCTTTTTCGCCTCATTTTGTCAACCAGTGTCTAACCTTCATCTTGGAAGCATGCTCTAGTCCAATCTGTTCCTAAGAAGGGTGACCGCTCTTTTCCTTCAAGCTACCGACCTATTGCCCTAACCTCCTCTATTGCTAAAGTTTTCAAAACTTTGCTCAATGCTCACTTCTTGAAGGCCTTGGATCTAACTCACTTATCTCCGATCACCAATACGGCTTCCGCAAGGCAAGATACACTGGTGACCTCCTGTCCTATTTTACTCATGTATGATCATTTTTTCTGAGGAACTATGGAGATTTCTTTGTCGTCGCCCTTAATATCTCTAAGGCTTTTGACAGAGACTGGCACAAGACTCTGTTGGCCAAACTCCCCGCCTATGGCTTCACCCCTTCTCTCTGTTCTTTGATTTCCAGTTTTCTTTCTGATGGTACGACATCTAGCCCTTTCTCTGACCTTTGATATGCAACCATACCTTTCATATCAGTTGGGTTTGTGTCTATTCACATTGAAGTATACTGTAATGTTTCAAGTCAGCGTTGAAGGTGAATATCTGAGATACATAAACATGCGAGATCCGATACTCACAACGAGTCAGTATATATCAAATACACAAAGATTCATAACTTAAAAGCTTGACCAATTACATAAAAAATAATACAAATTATAATCCATCAAAGACCATTATGAAGGAAACTTGTTCCAAAGTCCTTGTACGTTCAAGCACAAAGAAGTAAAATACTATAAATGATGACATCACATCATGAACCATGTTATTTTTTGTCCAATCACATTATATACTTTTAAAGAAGTAAAAATGAATTAAAAATACATTTAAGATGCTTAAAAAATATGACAGAACAATCTCAACGTCTCAGATAACGAATAATAGATTTATTTACAAGTTTTATCTTTCTTATATACCACCAACTGGCAATTGTTTAAAAAAAATATACCGTTCAATGGTCGCCAATAATACAAAAGGAATGTTTGATTGTTGAAGAATGCTGACTGGCAAGCTTTCGGAAAAAGCAAACAGTGGCCTTTGCAAAATGATGCCAATTCTGTGGACCAAAGAGGAGAAGGATTTCACTCTTCAGAGTCGAGAGCTACAATATTTACTTTGAAATCATGTTGAGGCATAACCATTTTTTTTATGTTTTCTGGTATAATATACATGATTTTTTTTTCTTCAAAATTTAATGCTGCTATTATTTCTACTTATGTTACTAATCCTATTACTATTACTACTAGTAGTACTACTACTACTTTTATTGTTACTATAATTACAACAACTATTACTGCTACTTCTACAATAATAATAATAATAATAATAATAATAATAATAATAATAATAATAATAATAATTATAATAATAATAATAGTAATAATAATAATAATAATAATAATAATAATAATAATAATAATAATAATAATAATAATAATAATAAAATAATAATAATAATAATGGTTGCTGTAGTTGTCAATTATTATTATTATTATTATTATTATTATTATTATTATTATTATTATTATTATTATTATTATTATTATTATTATTATGATGATGATGATGATGATGATGATGATGATAATGATGATGGTGATGATTATTATAATAATAATCTATTCATCTATATACATTAGCCATATTTCCCCCTTAAAAAAGGGGGTGGCTGAATCAATGTAAATACCTTCATTATGCGGGAGGAAAAAGACATGTCAGTTGAGCCACATATGAATTTTTATCAAGCAGACGCTGAAGCTGATTATATAAACTTTTTGTGCAATAATAATGCCTTTATTGCAATACTGAGTTTTGTATAATTTTAATACCATATTCTGCAGAGTTCGAAAGAGTGGCCACAGCCATGTAGTAGGTTGGCCCATGGCAACAACCGCACGTTGCGATACTACAGATGGAGGGTCTTGTGGACTTAAATAAGACTGGCCAGGACAGTTCGATGTTAAGTCTTTCTTCAGTTACGGTTCTTTTTTCTATACCTACATCAACACCGAATATTCTTGAATATTCGTTACACATGTCTTATTGTCCCTTCACCTCTGACAAGTCACAATACTCCCCATCTCTGTTTCTCTCTATGTTATTTTCGTGCCCAGGCCCGATGAGGGTAGATTTTTTTTTTTTTTTGCACATCCTGGTGTCACAATCATAAAAATATAAATATATAACCTTCTCTGGTCTATAGTCAGTTTATAATAATAATAATAATAATAATAATAATAATAATAATAATAATAATAATAATAATAATAATAATAGTAATAATAATAATAATAATAATAATAATAATAATAATAATAATAATAATAATAATAATAAAAATAATAATAATAATAATAATAATAATAATAATAATAATAATAATAATAATAATAATAATGATTATTATAATTATTTTTATTATCATTATTATTATTATTATTATTATTATTATTATTATTATTAGTGGTAGTAGTAGTAGTAGTAGTAGTAGTAGTAGTAGTAGTAGTAGTAGTAGTAGTAGTATATAGTAAATAGCTGTATAAGCATAAACTAGGCAAACAAACAATATCAC
>JAXCGZ010003992.1:22500-37500 GCA_037179515.1 Halocaridina rubra
AAAAAAAGTGTATCACTAGTTTTGTTCCGTCGAGGTAAAGAATGCCTGACTTGCACTAAAAAAAAAAAAAAAAAAAAAAAAAAAAAAAAAAACACACACACACACCTGCTTGGGAAACTGAAAGAATTAATTTCAGTAAGTTAAGATTTTCTGTAAGGACCCGTTTCATTTACATTACAAGAATAACAAATCAACTTATTTCATGTCTCTCTAAGAAGGTTTCTGAGGCAGAGAATATCACATATATCATCAAATCATAGCCCAAAGAAATAAATCTACTCAGGTCTTTTAACTCCCTCTTTTAGCCAAAAGTTGAAAAACACGGCAGATATAATAGAGACAGAGTCTATAAGATTAACAATTGGAACAAAACAAATAATTGTGAAAAAGTCTGTACAAGATTTTATTTTTTTATTTAATGACCGTGACGTTTCAATTTTCTTCTTCCTGGGTAGCCAGTGAAGCTAAAAATGCATATCCGATGAATACGACTAACTATCCGGGAGAGAGAGAGAGAGAGAGAGAGAGAGAGAGAGAGAGAGAGAGAGAGAGAGAGAGAGAGAGAGAGAGAGAGAGAGAGAGAGAGAGAGACTTCTATCATTTTAGAATTCGCAGAACCCTGAATACATCTATTAAGATTTCAACCCCCCTCTCTCCTCTCTCTCCTCTCTCTCTCTCTCTCTCTCTCTCTCTCTCTCTCTCTCTCTCTCTCTTTAGAATACCCACTATTCAACATCATCCTCATTCATTTTCAACCTTCCCTATTGGGAAGCGGAGCATGACTGCTGAGCTTCTAGAAGTGTAAATAGGTGATTCCCATAGATTTGTTTGAGCAACAGCTGGAGAAAAGGTTGCCTTTTGTTCTTCTTACTTGAACATCTTGTAGGATGCCACTCACTTGCTATATTCATCCGTTCAACAGATTGTAGATCTCCAGTATCCTGGAGTGACATGGTTTTTAAGATCTATTTGTGCAATAGAAAATAAAATTGTGGCAACTCCTCGTCTTCTAAACATAATACAGTCATTAGAGTAAAAAAAAAAGAAGAAGAATATAGTAAAAGAATATGGCAATACCATAGACTCTCTCTCTCTCTCTCTCTCTCTCTCTCTCTCTCTCTCATATATATATATATATATATATATATATATATATATATATATATATATATATATCCTCTGTAGACGTATTGGTTTTATTCAGAATATAAATAGCATCGTGGCTCCCCAACTTCTAGTATATGCAACTATTAAATGAGTAAATTAATCGTGATTATCAGAACAGAATATAAAATAAATTACATTCTTTGATATACAAAACGAATGCTTCAAGTCTCAGTGATCAGAGGAGAATATAAATTAAAAGGGAAAAAATGAATAGTTTACAACAATACTCTCTTCATGGTCAAAAATGCGAAATAATAAGAAAATTAATAAATTCAACAAAATATTTAACAAATATATAACAGAATATAAATGCATATATACTTATAGATTAATAAATAATTAATAATTTTGAGGGTTTCGTACATGAATAGTCTCAAGCTGGAGTTTTGTCTCCGGCAAAACCAAACCTCATTATAGTCTCTAGCAGTAAAATAAAAGCGAGAAGACAAAGCTGTGACACGCATATGCATACATGTTTTTTCGCATGCAAATAAATAAAACACATGGTTTTCTTCATCTGAGAATTTCGCACTTACAAACGCACACATAAATGCACACATATGAAACGCAAACCACATCCTCCGTGTATGAAAAGAGAACATCCATTGTGTTCACAATGGCAGCTTATCGAACCATTGTCAGCTGTTCCTTTCAAACCCATTGTCGAAAACAAACAAACCATCTACGTGAACATACCTCCCGTCCTCCTCCCATGGGACACACTAAGCCCCCGGGCCCAACGACCTCACTCACTCAGGCTTCCCCCCCACCCCGCATAACGCCCCCAGCCACCCACTAGGGCATCATAATGGCACAAACAATGGAGTTCGGTGGAATGACGATGGAAATGAAGACAGTTAAATCCTCGTTAAGGTTAGTGACATATTCTAAGAGTTGCATCTTCTTCTACTTCTTCTACTACTACTACTACTACTACTACTACTACTACTACTACTACTACTACTACTACTAGTAGTAGTAGTAGTAGTAGTACTACTGCTACTATTATTAATTAACAGGGACAAAACTAAATATATGTGTTTCAGCAGGATTTCTCAACAAAATAGGAGGGATGACTATTTAGAAGTAGTTGACCACTCTAAATATTTAGGATATGTTGTTGAAAGTATTTTATACAGAACTATATTTATCAAGTGCCTTGCCTATTCTAAGAAACTTCTCACATTATAACACTGAGATCTTTCTTATTTTTATTCAAACTATTGTATGCCAGTGTATGGCTTGTACCTTTGGAATTATAAAGATTTTTTCAGGAGATCATTGCTTAAAACTTTTGAAGTAGCCTTCAATAATATTCTTAAACGAATAATTGGCGTTCCTACACATGTAAGCAATCATATCGTTGCTGATATACGTCAGCAATTTCTTCTTAAGTAGCACATGGCCTTACTTTAGGCTAAGTACTATAAAAGGCTTCATTATTCATTTAGCAGCATCTTAAAGCTGAATTTACCGTTCCTAAGGTATGGTTACTTTGATGTAGCAGATAGGCGACTGTTTCAAAGTAACTATAATGTAAATATTTGGAAAACTGATATTATGACTTTGGAGGCACGGGTTTCCAGGGTGCAAAAACATGAATCTAGAAAAAGACAGTCAGTGCCATTTCATTGGAATGTAAATGCTGATCGTGGTGATATATTATTCCTTATGAGGAGTGCTAATGTTGGCAGATTGAATGTAAGAGTGAATGGGGAGTTGCTTGAAGAAGTTGAGAGTTTTAAGTATCTGGGGTCACATGTATCAAGGAGTGGACGAGTGGATGTAGAGCTAAATCACAAAGTGAAGGAAGCTAGTAAATGTCTAGGTGGGTTGAAACGTGTAATGAGAAATAGATATTTGGGAAAGAATGCAAAGAGAAGGATATATGAAGGTGTGATTATGCCGACAGCATTGTATGGAGGAGCAGAGACTTGGAATTCAAGAGAGGATGAGAGAAACAAGTTGAAAGTAATGGAGATGAGGTGTTTGAGAGGTATGATTGGTGTAAAAAAAAAATGGATAGAGTAAGAAATGAGGATGTCAGGCAGAGAACGGGTGTTGGAATGAAGCTGTCGGATAGGTTAGATCAGAAAGTGTAGAGATGGTTTGGACACATGGAATGGATGAGTGATGAATGATTAGTGAAGAGAGTGTGGATTGCAGAAGTGATTGGAGTTAGGTCAAGAGGGAGACCTAGAATAAGATGGATGGATGGCGTGAAAAGAGCACTGAATGCACGTGGCATGTTAGTGGAACAGGGAGGAGTGCATGCAAGAGATAGGAATGAGTGGAGGAAGATTGTGCATATATGACGAGGCCCAAAGGGATTTCTCGCACGTGCTAGCTCAGTGAACTGCGGTGGACGCATGTGAGGGGAGTTGCCATGTGATGAAGCGGTGGGGTAAACCAGCTGCGGCTGTCGGACCCCATCGTAGAATATCCTTGCCCACCTACCATGTGGATGACCCAAGCAGGGTGGAAGGGGGGAGAGGTGGCAACCCTCTATCCCCAAGGGGCTGAGATAAGTGGTTGAGGTGTGTATGTGGATCGTGGTAAATGCGCATTACTTGGCTCGGCCACCCCCCTTACAAGGGGGAATGAGGCTTGTGTCTATGTCTAAATATGAAATAGATTCATTTTAATGTTATTCTTATGGGCATAGTATTAATATTGTAGAATTTTTTTGTGAATCTCGTTCATGAAGCATATAATAACTAATATTTCTTATGAGTGTGACACCAGGACAGGCAGAAAACTGCCTTCAAAAATAAAGGCCCGGGCACGAGAAAACATCAAGCCAAAGGAAAAGAAAAAGGTTATGGACAAGGCAGAGATGAGGATATGATACAAAAATGAAAAAGGCAGACTGAAAAAGTAGGTAAAGTACTGGGGACGTAGAGATATGAAGGATTATGCCCTGAGATGACGATACAGAGAATTTGGAAAGACAGAAGGAGGAAGAGAGTTCCAGAGTCTGGAGGTAGATGGGAAGAAGCAGTTGCTGCACCAACCAATCCGCGAGCTACAAATCTTCACACAGTAACTGTGGGACGAGGCCTCTTGGTGAGTGTTACATGGCCTCAGCAGTGGGGGAGGAATGCAACTCACAAACTCATCAGAGCAGCGATGGAAGTAGTAGCGATAGAAAAGAGAAAGGGATGATACCTTACGGCAAAGGGAGAGAGAATCCAGATTAGAAGTAAAAGAAGGATCATTAATGAGTCTGACTGACTTAGGTTCAACCCTATCAAGGAGATAAGTATAAGAAGAAGAGCCCCAGATGTGTGAGCAGTACTCTAAGCAGGGACAGAACAGACCTTAATAGATTTTAAGTAACTGTAAAGAGGAAAAGTAATGACGAAAACGGAACAAAACCCCCGATTTTTTGGATGCTGATTTACAAAACTTGGATTATGTGATTCCTCCAAGACAAGTTGGAGGCTATAAGGATTCCTAATATATCGATAGCATTAATAGGGTAAATTTCGTTAGTTTCGAAGAAAATAGGGTTATCAGGAGGAGAAGAAGATGAAGAAATAGCCAGAACTGTGACTTGGAGGCACTGAATTTAACTAAATTTTGAGTGCCCCACTCAGATACCCTCTGCAAATCGGAGTTGAGAGTCGAAGAAAGAGTGATATGAGACTGATTACGAGTAGAAGATGAAGGTAGTGAAGAACAGGCAGAGGAAATGTGAAGGGTAGAATCGTCAGCAAAGGCATGGAGAAGAGAGGAAGATGGGGAGTGTAGAAGATCAGTGATGAAGAGAAGGAATAGAGTAGGTGAAAGAACAGAGCCCTGTGGAACACAACTGGTAACAGAGAAAGGGCTAGATGTTGCACCATCAACAACTACAGATATAAATCGATCAAAAAGAAAACTGGAAATTAAAGAATAGAGAGAAAGGATAAAGCCATAGGCAGGGAGTTTGGCCAACAGAGTCTTGTGCCAGACTCTGTCAAAAGCTTTAGAGATATCAAGGGTGACGAAAAAGGATTCACCATAGTTCCTCAAAGATGATGACAATACATGAGTAAGATAGGACAGGATGTCACCAGTGGAACCTGCCTTGTGTAAGCTGTACTGGTGATCGAAGATAAGTGAGTTAGATTCAAGGTGTTTCAAGAAGTGAGCATTGAGCAAAGTTTCGAAAACTTTACCAATAAAAGATGTTAGGGCAACAGGTCGGTAGCTTGAATTAATAAAGCAGTCACCCTTCTCAGAAACAGGCTGAACTAGAGCATGCTTTCAAGATGAAGGATAGATACTGGTTGTCAGAATGAGGTGAAAACTTCTTGAGTAACTTTGCAAGGATACCATCGGAAACAGATGCCTTGTTTGTCTTTAGCGAGCAAAAAACCTTATGAACTTTGTGTGAAGAAAGGATAAGGGAGGTCATAGGGTTAAAGAGGGGTAAAGACTGAGGGACAGGTGCGCTGGAATCATTTACGGAAGAGATGGCAGAAAAATGAGAGCCAAAGAGAGTGGCTTTGTCAGTGGAAGAGCAAGCTATAGAACCATCAGAACAAATGAGAAGGGGAAAGCTTGAGTTACAGAAGTTTTTGGAGAAGTTTTTGGGTAAGGTCCAGAAACATTTGTCTGTGGGAGAGGAGAGGAGCTAAGGTTATCAACTTTCCTTCTCATAAAGGAAGCCTTAAAGCTTCAAATCTGAGCAGTACAATGATTCCTAGCTACAATAAAAGTAGAGCGAGTTAAATCAGAAGGTGAGGCTTGGTAAGACCAGTGTGCACGATTTCTGGCCTAAATAGCCATGGAGCAGGCACGGTCAAACCAAAGTTCAGGGAAGAGGAAGTTTTCATAGAGGAGAGTATGTATGCCTCAATTCCCGAGGTTATGATCTTGGCAACTTTTAGGGCTATCTGATCATGATTGCAAGACCTAAAGCAGTAGTCATCCCAAGGGAAGTCAAAGAGGAAGTTACGCAAATCTTCAACTTGGGTATGCTCAAATTGCCAAAAGTGGCAATGAGTAGGAGGGATTGGTTGAGGGGGAGTGAAATTGGAACAAAGTGAGATCACAGAGTGGTCAGATTTACTAAGAGGGGAAAGCATAGAATAAGAGTAGTGTGAAGGGTTAAAAGTAAAAAATAGGTAAACAGTGTTTGCTGCATGTTTGTGTCGATCGGGAACACGAGTAGGATGTTTGATAATTTACTCCAGTTCGTGAGTATTTAATCTCATGCAGACTCAGAAAACATTAACTCTTTGTTTCTATATATGTTTACATGAATGAGGGATTTTAATTCCATTGAGCAACAGCATATATTACTACTATTTCTAGAACAATATGGGCTGTTGGTATGGTTAATAGTTTCCAAGTACCTTTGAACCCAAGTGAAAAACCTCTCGAGCAACCACTTCACATTCAATTTAACTACTACTATTATTACTACTTTTTAGCAGAAGGAACACCCACATCATCTAGCTTGAATAGGTTGCCGATGAAGCTATTTATTATCAAGCTTCATTGAAACAAATAGGATAACCTTTTCAAGAACTATATCCTCATAATTCAAATACTTTAAACTTTCTTTCCTAAAGTTTGACCTTATCCCACGGAGACAGTGCAATGCAGATCTTAAAATGGAAAATAACAGTTGGTATCGCAATCATGCACTTGTGAAATCCTGTGAGTCTTGCTTTTTTTTTTTCTACCATACCCTAGTAAGTCTTGAAAGAATTTTCTGGTTTGAGGCCTTCCTTCACTGCCTGATATCAGTATGTGTGCGCGCGTGTGTGACATAAATAAATTAGAAGCCATTTATTTCAAGAAATCTCCTGGAAATATGGAGAGGTAAAGCACTGTTGTTATTATGCATGTTAAAAAAAAATCTGTTTCTAGTAGTAGTAGTAGTAGTAGTAGTAGTAGTAGTAGTAGTAGTAGTAGTAGTAGTAGTAGTAGTAGAATTAGTTTGCGTCTATTCTAGAATTTAATTTACACATCTGTTTCTAGTAGTAGTAATAGTAGTAGTAGCTGTTGTTATCGTTGTTGCCGCTGTTGTCGATATTACTGTTGCTACTGACTTCGATGAGAATGCTTCATTCCATATTTATAAAAAAAAAAAAGACCACCGCCAATTATACGAATAGTAAAATTATATCCATCCTAATATCAAATAACATAGTATCAGCATTCAAAAATAAAATAATGCTGATATGCTACAATATCATAAAAGGCTTACAAATTAAGACTCAAAGTTTTTCAGAAAACAGGTGGTACTATACATAACTTTTATCTACTGTACTGTATTATCCAAGGAATCCTGCTCCCAGAAATGAAATAAATATTTATGATTTCGGTGACTGTATCATCCTCAAGACCCCCTTTTATAAGAACAGAATAAGAAAAAGATTTATATACATTTTATCTATTTACATTTTGGGAGAGACAGAGGACGGTCATTATCGCCTTTCCAGAAGTAAGAGTTCATAATGATGACGATGTTCTACCACTAATCTAATTCATTTATTGATGTACACACTGAACCTGTAAGAGTTGACTGGATCTTTCACGTGATTGGTGACACTACCCTCTCCTGCTACTTCCAATACAGTTCTCGAGACGAGACACCCAAAAGAGAGACATTGGAGAATTGAATTTTTGGTCTTACTTCAATCTGAATAACATTGCGTGTATTTTTACTCTAAGCTCCTATATAAAGCAATGTGTATTAACTACACACGCATACATATCACACACACACATACGCACATAAACAACTCAATAAGGAAGTGTGTATAAAAAACTGTAATGGCCAGTGGTCATTAGAAGCATAATGATTATTAAACGTGGACAGCCCGTCCTATCATCAATCTCTTTTGATGAATTTAATCCTATTAAACCCTTAAGCCATAAGCGAATTCCAGGAAGGCTACAATCATTAGTACATTCAGATATTTTCTATTCATTCCATTCACAATCCATTCAGAAATAAGGAATAAAGATATAGTATAACTAAGAGAAATATATAAATAACCAATAATATATATATATATATATATATATATATATATATATATATATATATATATATATATATATATATATATGGTAGGAAAAGCCCATTAAATAAAACAACGAAAATATATATATATATATATATATATATATATATATATATATATATATATATATATATATATATATATATATATATATATAAATATAAAAGTATTTATTAATTTCGTGACCTAAACTGGTCACCTTCTCAAAGTACAAAGGCAAGAGATACAACTAGCAAAACAGAAGAACAATTGAAAAGCTTTTCCTACCATTTTAGACTGTATGTTAACAGTTCAGTGTTATTAATATATATATATATATATATATATATATATATATATATATATATATATATATATATATATATATATATATATATATATATATATATATATATATATATTATATATATATATATATATATATATATATATATATATATATATATGCACGCTCACACATTTAAACACAGACACACACATATATAGATATGCGAGTGTCTTATAAAAACCAAACAACTCATATAAATGGCATAAATATTATCTCAAAATATGATTCAATATAGCTTCTGAATACTAGTTTCAAATAAGACTTTTATATTCAATAACCGGATTTACAATGTTTAATTTTTACATTTCCATTAGGAGGAGGAGGAGGAGGAGGAGGAGGAGGAGGAGGAGGAGGAGGAGGAGGAGGAGGAGGAGGAGGAGGAGGAGGAGGAGGAGGAGGAGGAGGAGGAGGAGGAATAATAATAATAATAAAAGAAGAAGAAGAAGAAGAAGAAGAAGAAGAAGAAGAAGAAGAAGAAGAAGAAGAAGAAGAAGAAGAAGAATCCAAGTAAACAAACAACAATATCAGCAATTTTAGAAGTTCCTAAATTGAGTTTGAAATGAAATTTACATTTTCCTGACGTTTCCCTGACACTCTCTTTATCAAGAGTGGCAGGAATTTTCACTTTAATACTTTTCTCTAATTTAATGCCAAAAATGTGTAATGGAATTTATTACGAATTTCTTCATCTTTTGGAAACGTATGTAGGGATACCATTCCTTAAAGGGCTAAACAGACGATCAATATTACTGACAGTATTTCCTGTACTGTCATTACTACTGTAGGTGTGTCCATCATATACTGACAGTAGTTCACACCAATAGAATAGTGTCAGTATTTTTACTGACAGTAATAATGATCGTCTTTACCCCCCCCTTAAGACTTTAGTGTCAATCGTACAACCAGGAAGACGAAATACTTCAAAATATTGAAAATATAAATTCTATTACTCTTGAATATCCAGAGATATCCTGACCCAAATGCGAGCCCTCAGCATACTGCCATCTAAAGATGTGCATAAATAGCGTGTGTTTCTGGATTAGCGGCTCTGAACTAAGATAAAACCCGCGAAGTTAAGTTTTCTTTTTATGTGTAAAACCGGGACAGGCAACAACTGGCCTCATCAATAAAGGCCAAGGAACGAGAAAACACCAAGGCGAAGGGAAAAAAAAAGGTTAAGGAAAAGGCAGAGATGAGGTAATGTTACACAACAGAAACGACAGACAGAATAAAACAGTCAAAGTACAGAGGACATAGAGACATGGAGGATGAAGCCCTGAAATGAAGATAGATCCGTTTTTTTTAAGGAAAATATGTCAAATGAATTAAGAAAAAGAGAAGGAATATGTCAAAATAATTAGGAAAGACAGAAGGAGGAAGGGAGTTCCAGAATCTGGAGATAGATGGGATGAAGCAGTCACTGCACCGACCAATCCGCGAGCTACAAATCTCCAAACAGTACCTGTGAGATGAGGCCGCTTGGCGTGTGTAACTCGGCCTCAGCAGTAGGGGAGGGATGGAACTCGCAAACTCATCAGAGCAGTGATGGAAGTAGTAGCGACAGAAAAGAGAAAGGGATGATACCTTATGGCGAAGAGAAAGAGAATGCAGATTAAAAATAAGAGAAAGATCATTAATGAAAATGACTGCCTTAGATTTAACCCTATCAAGGAGATAAGTATAAAAAGAAACACCCCAGATGTGTGAGCAGTATTCTAGGCAGGGACAGAACAGACCTTTATAGATTTTAAGTAACTGTAAAGAGGAATAATAATGACGAAAACGAAATAGAACCCCCAATTATTTGGATGCTGATTTAGAAATTTGGATCAAGTGATTCCTCCAAAACAAGTTGGAGGCTATATGGATTCCTAATATTTTGATAGAATTTACAGGGTAAAATTCGTTAGTTTTGAATACAATAGGGTTATCAGGAGGAGGAGAAGAAGATAAAGAGATAGCAAGAAACTGTATCTTGGAGGTATTGAATTTAACTAAATTTTGAGTGCACCACTCAGATACCCTCTGCATATCGGAGTTGAGAGTAGAAGAAAGAGTGATACGAGACTGATTACGAGTAGAAGATGAAGGTTGTGAAGAAAAGGTAGAGGAAATGTGAAGGGTAGAATCATCAGCAAGAGCATAATGAAGAGAGGAAGATGGGGATTGTAGAAGATCATTGATGAATAGAAGGAACAGAGTGGGTGAAAGAACAGAGCCCTGTGGAATGCCACTGGTAAAGGGGAATGGGTTAGATGTTGCACCATCAACAGCCACAGATATAAAACGGTCAGAAAGAAAACTGGAAAGCAAAGAACAGAAAAAAGGGGTAAAGCCATAGGCAGGGAGTTTGGCCAATAGAGCCTTATGCCAGACTCTGTCAAAAGCCTTAGATATATCAAGGGCAACGATAAAGGATTCACCATAGTTCCTCAGAGAAGATGACCATGCATGAGTAAGATAGGATCTTGCATTGCGGAAGCCGTACTGGTGATCGGAGATAAGTGAGTTAGATTCAAGGTGTTTCAAGGAGTGAACATTGAGCAAAGTTTAGAAAACTTTAGCAATAAAGGAGGTCAGGGCAATAGGGCAGTAGCTGGAAGGAATAGAGCAGTCACCCTTCTTAGGAACAGGTTGAACTAGAGCATGCTTCCAATATAAGGGATAGATACTGGTTGTCAGAATGAGGTGAAAAAGATGGCAAAGCACATGAGCCAGTTCATCTGCAAACTCCTTCAGGAACCTGGCAGGGATACCATCGAGAACAGATGCCAAGCCGCACTGCAGCGAGCAAAGAACCATATGAACTTTGCGTGAAGAAAGGATAAGGGAGAGCATAGGGTTAGAGAGGGGTGAAGACTGAGGGACAGGTGCACTGGAATCATTTATAGAAGAGTTGGCAGAATAATGAGAGCCAAAGAGAGTGGCTTTGTCAGTGGAAAAACAAGCTATAGAACCATCAGAACGAATGAGAGGGGGAAAGCTTGAGTTACAGAAGTTTTTGGAGAGATTTTTGGCTAAGGACCAGAAGCATTTGTCAGCCGGAGAGGAGTTAAGGTCTTCAACTTTCCTTCTTATAAAGGAAGCCTTAGACCTTCGAATCTGAGCAGTACAGTGATTCCTAGTTACAATAAAAGCAAAATGAGTTAAATTGGAAGGAAAGGCTTGGTAAGATCGGTGTGCCCGATTCCTGCCCTGGATAGCCATGGAGCAGGCATGGTCAAACCAAGTTTTAGGGGGAGAGAGAGTGTGTGTAGAGGAGGGTATGTATGCCTCCATTCCCGAGGCTTTGATCTCGGCAACTTTTAGGGCTACCTGATCAGGGTTACAGGACTGGAAGCAGTAGTCATTCCATGGTAAGTCAAAGAGGAAGTTACGCAACTTTTCACGTTGGGTGCGCTCATAGTGCCAAAGGCAGCGCTGAGTAATAGAGCAAGCAAGGGCCTCACTTCCTCCCACATCACTATGATAAGAATTAAGCCACTCACTGTGGTGTACACTGAAGTCTCCAATGTAGAGAACTTCGGCATGTGGGTGAGAAGACAGCAAGGACTAAAGACACGAGGAGAGATATTCAAAGAAAGACACAAACTTGGTGGAGATTGGAGAACAGTAGCAGAAGCAAAGGAAAATAGTGGTAGTGGAGAGATAAATTTTTAGCCAGAAAACATCACAGTCAGGAGATTCTAGGTCCATAAGCCTTGCAATAGGAGTGTTGTGTATATGTGTGTATGCATGTATGTGTGAGTATATGTGTATGTATATGATATTGTTTACATGCACATGTATTTTTTTTCCTTTCTTCTCCCTTTTTTATAATTTTACTCTCACCTGTTTGTACAAATGTGTGTATGTGCATATGTGCATGTGTACGCACGAATACAGGTGGCAGTGCATGTGTGCATGGGGGGGAGATATATGTGCATGTGTGTACAAATGTGTATACATACATGCACAAGTATCCGTGCGCATACATGCATATGTAAGTGTGCATGTGTGGAGTGGTGGATCTTTCGTCATCTCGGGGCCTGGTACTGCCCTGTCTCTGAGCTCTCAATGCTCGGACTTTATTCAGCCTGCCCTTTTTCTTTGTTGTGTCACCCTAAGATGGCGATAATGTGTATGAGTACATATGTATGCATGCATATCGGTGGGAAGGACTAATAACTCTTTTGCTGAAATGGATACCACAAAATCTCTCTCTCTCTCTCTCTCTCTCTCTCTCTCTCTCTCTCTCTCTCTCTCTCTCTCTCTCTCTCTCTCTCTCTCTCTCTCTCTCTCTCTCTCTCTCTCTCTCTCTTCTCTCTCTCTCTCCTAGATATGTATGATTATGAAGCTCCATTGGCATTTCTATTGCTCATCTAATTAGTTATCTATATATGAGTGTATGCATGCATGTCTATGTATATGTATATATATATATATATATATATATATATATATATATATATATATATATATATATATGTGTGTGTGTGTGTGTGTGTGTGTGTGTGTGTGTGTGTGTGTGTGTGTGTGTGTGTGTGTGTGTGTGTGTGTGTGTGTGTGTGTGTGTGTGTGTGTGTGTGTGTGTGTGTGTGTGTGTGTGTGTGAATGCATGTGTATGCACGTACTTATTACTCTAATCTGAAAATTGTTATACTATATCTGCTTCAAATTGTCAATAGTGGTTCCGTGGTAAAGTAGAGATTTAACTTAAATGATAGCACTCAACAAGGGCTATTGAAAATTATTGGTACACATATTACTCTTACTTAATATTCGCAGTGCTTTTCTGCCATCAATACTTAACCCAAAATATATTACTCTTAATTAATAATCGCAGAGTGCTCTGCTACCATCAGTCAATTGCTACACTATATTTTATTCTTAATTACTTGCTATGATATTTAAAATGAATTGCAAATTCTATTAATATATGATATATACATGACCATATATGGGTTGTAATGTTTAACAACTGCAGTATCACTGGGAGTGTCCATGTGCACATGTTCCCAGGTACAGTTATGTGATTAATAAAAAAAAAATCGGCCACAAATTAGTCGTTAGCTTTTATCTTTAGAACTCTATACAGTTGCAAAAGCTTCATTACTGTACCAACAAAATGTGAAATTCACAATCAAAGGACATTTTACTTTTATCATGCACTAAGGGAGATTTGAACCCATGACAACAGATCGAGGTATCTTAGCACATCTTGTCTTTATCCACTAGTTCATACTTCACAGTATCATACCATTAAAATAAATAATACATGTATATTATATTATACTTCATAATTTAGATCAATAATCTAGCCGCAGGGCGTTAGGATGGGCAAACAGCTTTATTTATTTTTTTATTCAAATAACTGTAAATGGGGACATGTGCACATGGGCACTCCCAGTGATATTGACGTTGTTAAACATTTCAAGCTATATTTGGTCATGTATGAATCAAATATTAATATAATTTGCAATTCATTTTAAATATACCAGCCTTAATCCCCTTTAAACTTCAACCATTCTGTGTCACGCCCATTCGAATGGGAAGTAACTGTGACACATTATTTATATATATCTATATATATATATATGTGTGTGTGTGTGTGTGTGTGTGTGTGTGTGTGTGTGTGTGTGTGTGTGTGTGTGTGTGTGTGTGTGTGTGTGTGTGTGTGTGTGTGTGTGTGTGTGTGTGTGAAAATAAGACCAAAATTTGTACAAAAACTTTTAGACATACTTCCTCCCCTCTCACTTCCTCACTTAGCGGGACTGATGTGTTTATCTACGAGGGCCATGTGCCAGGAAAAATGAAACAGAACGCTCTTTCCCCTTATCTCAGGTAAACAAGAGGCACTTAACCTAAACACGCATAACAAACTTACCTCATAACTGCTTCTCCTTACCTGCATGAAACGTGTTTCATAAACCACGTATTACCAATACGACAGACAACGCATGGAGAACCATATGGTTTTTCCTTTTTATTATTCTGCAATGACTCGGCTCTTCTTGAAATTCGTTTCAATGAACTACTTCCTATTTGTATTCTAGCCGGCCGAGTCACGGTATCTCACATCCCGTGTACTACTGCTCGTTTGAGAGGCCACGAGGTTGCCTTTGGTGCAAGCAAACTTGCTTTTAACTCTAATGTTCAAAAAAGAGACCACAAAAGACGATGAAACGATTCCTATGATTTGTAATTTCAAATAGGTAAAACAATATATATTATATATATATATATATATATATATATATATATATATATATATATATATATATATATATATATATATATATCTTTTAGTTTATGTTTTTCTTACAAATAAAATATTATAACAAATTTTACACCATGCAATCTATATGATGACACCAGGAAAGGCAACAAGCAAAGTAGAGCAAAGTTTCTTAAACTTTACTAAGTATTTTATAAACAAAGTTACCTTATATCTTAAGGTAATAGTTACCCATGTGATAAAAACATACCAACAAAGGT
>JAXCGZ010003992.1:42500-50000 GCA_037179515.1 Halocaridina rubra
GCGCTTCTGTCACTGAGATCATTAAAAAGCTCCTACAAAACTCACATGGCTGAAATTCAAGAGGCTCTTATTGATTGCGCAAAACTTAAACTCCAAGTTAAGTTTTCATGGGTACCCTCCCATGTTGGGATAGTAGGTAATGAAAAGGCTGACAGGCTGGCAAAAATGGCAACTGAGAGTTCAGTGTCTGAATCTATAACCACACTGACTCAGTTTAAAACAATGTTGTATAATGAGATTATGGAAGAGCAAGAACTTTCTACACTCACACAACATGTAAGCAGCTGTTCGATCCAACATTATGAAAACTTCAGAAGGCTGAGACACAAATACAGCATGGGTAAAATGCTTACAGGTGACTGTGATAGAGTTGCTGCCCGTATAAGACTTGGTTATAGAAATATATGGGAGGTGAATTGCGAGAAAACTGGTAGAAAGCACCCAGAACACTCAAAATGCCATTTATGTGAGTGTGAAGGGGGCAACAATTTAGTACACTACATTGCAGAGTGCACAAAGCTTAAGGACTTCAGACCTCTTGGCCTGAGCTACTTTGAACTTTGTGTGCACTTTTGCAACCCAGAGAACTTATATCCTGTACTTAGTGTATACCCAACGTTGAAAATGTAATTCTTTTACCCTCTTCTCCGTCTACATCTTTTCCCACATTTATGTGGGGTCGATGTTTCTGGTCAGTTTTCCCCATTTATTTCTGTCCCATACCTCATAACCCAACAAACCTTTAGACCTCAGATCATCATTGATGCAATCCATCCACCTACGCTTTGGTCTCCCTCTCCTTCTACCCTGTATATCCATTTCCATCACCCTCCTCCCAACATACTGTTCATCCCTTCTAACGACATGACCATACCATCTTAGTCTACTTTCTTGTATATAATCTGATATTTCTATAACTTTGAAAAAAAAAAAAAAAAAAAAGAGAGAGAGAGAGAGAGAGAGAGAGAGAGAGAGAGAGAGAGAGAGAGAGAGAGAGAGAGAGAGAGAGAGAGAGAGAGAGAGGGGTGGAGGGAATACCTTCTCTCTCTCTCTCTCTCTCTCTCTCTCTCTCTCTCTCTCTCTCTCTCTCTCTCTCTCTCTCTCTCTCTCTCTCTCTCTCTCTCTCTCTCTCTCTCTCTCATATGCCTTTTTATATACATAAGCCACTTTTCCCCTTATAAGGTGAGTGGCTGAGTAAAGGAATAATGCTCTGACTTTCTGGGAAGAGAAAGTACAGAGAAGGGTTCTTTCATTCCCTTCGCTCCGCCCCACTTAGTCTACTCTTACGACACGCAGGGGAACATGGAGGAAGTATTCTAACCCCCTCCCTCAAGAGCTCATATGTATGTATATGTGTGTACATGTGTGCATGTATGTGTATATGTATATGTATGTGTATATGTATTTATATGTATATATGTATGTATATGTGTATATGTATATGTATGTGCAAGTCTATATGTATCAATAATTACTACTTTTGATTCATAACTCTATCTATATACAAAAGCTGTAGTAATGATGATGGTAATAATAATAATAATAATAATAATAATAATAATAATAATAATAATAATAGTAATAATAATAATGATAATAATAATAATAATGATAATAATAATAATAATGATGGTAATAATAATCATGATGGTGGTAGCAATGGTTGTGATAATAGTGATAATGGATTAATTGACGTAATTCTCTCTCACGTACATAATTTGAAGGGTGGAGAGGGGGAAAGGCTTTCAGTCTTTCCCTTTCTTTTCCTTCCAAATTTATCCTCCACTATATGGCACTGTGTTTATGTGTATGTATGTATGTATGTTCAGGTTTATATGTGTACGTATATGCAATTAAGTACATGCACTTTCCTCTGCTGTGTTACCCTCAGATGACAATGATGTGTATGAGTATGCATGGATGTGTCTTTATCTGTAGTAAGGACGAATAACTCCTTTTGCTGAAATGAATACCACAAACTCTCTCTCTCTCTCTCTCTCTGTCTCTCTCCTCTCTCTCTCTCTCTCTCTCTCTCTCTCTCTCTCTCTCTCTCTCTCTCTCTCTCTCTCTCTCTCCTTGATATGTATGGCTATGAAGCCCCAGTGGTGTTTCTATTGCTCATCTAATTAATGCATGCATATATATATATATATATATATATATATATATATATATATATATATATATATATATATATATATATATGTGTGTGTGTGTGTGTATGTATGTGTGTATATATATATGTATGTACCTACTTATTATTCTAACCTGAAAATTGTTATTCTATATCTGCTTCAAATTGTCTGCAGTAGTACTGTTGAAAAGTGAAAGAATTTTAATGATAGCACTCAACAAGGGCTATTGAAAATATTGTCACAATGATTACTCTTCAAGTACTCTTCAATTATTACACTATATTTTATTATTAATTACTTGCTATGATATTTTAAATTAATTGCAAATTCTATTAGTATGTTATTTATACATAACCACATAGATTGTAATGTTATCAACTGCAATATGACTGGGAGTGCCCATGTGCACATGTCCCCATGTACAGTTATCTGAATAAATAAAAAAAAAATACCCTATTATCACTATTCTTATTTTCGATAAGAATGATTTATTTATAAAAAAAAAACAAATTTACAGTCAATAAAACTATCCACTGTACAATAAAGAAAAGACATATGATAACAATGATGAAAACAGATTATAATTACAGTCAAATACATAATATAAGCATCTGTATATTAGAGGAAGTGCCGGCGCGCCTGTGTTCCCATGTATAGTTACGCCTTTGGTTTCTTAAAAATGTACAAATTTGAATATTTGGATAAAGTAACTTTCATTTAATTTAGTATACCATGATGGAAAACAAAACAAGACTTATATTTACAAAAGCTAATGGAAAAAGTTCCATATAAGTTTGAATCGTCACAAGGCAAAGCGTAGTTAAGTAGATGGGAACGTTTGGAATTAATAACAGAAAAAATAAGTAGCAAGATGGCGAACTCAGTTTCCAATATTTATATTTTACTGAAGTGACAACTGTCTAAGCAACAGTCTCTAGAAAATAAAAGAAGCAAATTATAACCGTTATTATGTATATTAAACCATGAATCATTTTTTTTTAAACCATGCACCGACTGTAATAAACTAAAGCAAATTATTTAAAAATGACAAGTTGGCGGATCAAAAGATTTGCTGTTATATCAAATATTAAGGAAAATAAAGAAGGTAGTATTCAAAATGACAGAGTAAGCACTTATAGGAATTGTGTGTGCGTAGGTGTGTGTGTGTGTGTATGTGTGTGTGTGTGTGTGTGTGTGTGTGTTGTGTTTTAGTACACATGACTGCTTACATAAGTATGACAAGTCTGTTTAGTCTGCTGTCAATTTCTTTGACTGTGCACGAATGAGTGAATGGTAAACCATTTCTTTAACGATTTCAGTTTATAATGAATATAGAGACAACCCCTCCTCCCCCCGGTCAAAAGTCTAAAGGGCGATTTACACGGTCAAACGGTTCGTCGAACGCGGTTCGACAGACAAGTGTTTGAAGTGATGTTCGAACGTGTGACACGGGGTATTTAGTTGTCGAACCACGGAACGTGTTCGACAACCAAATACCCCGTTCACACGTTCGAACATCACTTCAAACACTTGTCTGTCGAACCGCGTTCGACGAACCGTTTGACCGTGTAAACCCCCTTTAAAGCCTAACGTGATACAGGAAAGCACCGACTATCCAGCCACTAAAAATACAAAAGCAACAGCTAGAAGCTAAAGTAAAAAAACAACTCCGCTCTGCCTTATACCTTTTTTATGCAGGGCGAAAGGTCATTCAAGCAGGAGGAGATGAAAGTTTAACTGTAATTGACATAAATACTCCACCATAATAATGAAAAAATAAGGTCAGAACTGGTCACAGTGACAAATGGACGGGTAATAACACGTCTGGAGAGAGAGAGAAAGAGAGAGAGAGAGAGAGAGAGAGAGAGAGAGAGAGAGAGAGAGAGAGAGAGAGAGAGAGAGAGAGAGAGAGAGAGAGAGAGAGAGAGAGAGAGAGAGAGAGAACAAATTGCAGTAATAATTTATATTTATCACAGTGGGGATTTCAGTGAGTCACTGTCACTTTCACTACTACTACTACTACTACTACTACTATTACTACTACTACAAATACTACTACTAGTACTATAATAAATAATAATAATAATAATAATAATAATAATAATAATACTAATAATAATAATAATAATAATAATAATAATAATAATAATAATAATGATGATGATGATGATGATGATGATGATGATGATGATGATAATAATAATAACAATACTACTACTACTACTACTACTACTACTACTACTACTAATAATAATAATAATAATAATAATAATAATAATAATAATAATAATAATAATATTGAATTGAAAAAATCAACAAACCAAAACTGAAATACTTTGAAAATCTTTTAAATATATAACACATTACATGCAGAAGATAAGACAAGAAGAAAATATAATATATTATACTATTTTTTTTTCTTTACAGAAGACGTTGCTTCCCTAATATGAAAACCTTACAAAATTAAATTCACTAAAGAAAATAACAAGAGGACTACACATACACACCACACACACACACACACACACACACACACACACACACACACACACACACACACACACACACACACACACACACATATATATATATATATATATATATATATATATATATATAATCATGATTGTGCATATGGCGAAAGATGCAAGAAAGCTTTTGATAAGGTCTGGTGGATGCGAAATATATGTAGCTTATATAGTTTCATTCTCATTCTTAGCCTGGGAACCAACTACATAGGATCGTCTTCGTGTCATGAAAAAATTTACATATATATATATATATATATATATATATATATATATATATATATATATATATAAATATATAATATATATATATATATATATATATATATATATATATATATATATATATATATATATATATTCTACTCCCTACACATAATGGTTCTTCGTTTCCAGACGGTATGGCAAAAGCACTACAGCGAGAAAACGCCGTTGAAGGTTCCTCCCTTTATAATTGACAGCAATCAGTTCCACTTACTACTTCGTCAAAGAGTTCACAAGGGTTAGGAGCTGCGCTCCAGTTGCGTAAAGAAGAAAAGACAGAGATTTAGACAGAATAAGGAAAATAAGATGATGGAAGAGGACGAGACAGTGAAAACGAAAATGGAAGAAGAGAGTGCAAGATAATATGAGTGAATACAAATGATACATGATTTATCGAGTAAGAGCAAAGAGACGAATGTAGTTCGCTGTGCTCAAAGTTCGCGATCTCCGACTATTGCGAAATAACCACCGACTATTTTTCTTCCAGACTGTTCTTCCAGTGAAGTAGTCTCCGTGACAAAATGGTAGCGTCTGCGACTCTGAGGCGGCAGGTCGAGGGTTCGCTCTCCGTCACGGACCGAGGTTAGTAAGGGCATACACTCAGGGTAGCGATTACATCTGCCAAAACAAGTCCTTCGTAAGAAGGCAACCGTCCTAGCCCTTAGTAGAAAAGGGAGTTCGTGACGTAAAACCGGAGACACTGTTCTTCCAGTGAAGTGGATGAGTCAATTGACTGGATGATGTATTTGTTGTCATACATGAGGAGGAACAGGAAATGCGCATACAGGAGAGAGATAATGAAGAAAAGAATAAACAACAGAAGAAGAGCGAAAGCGAAACGCATAAGAAAAATAAAGAAAATGTTCGTCTAAAATAAGATATCATATGATAATAACACATCATAAAGATAATCACCTCACACACACACACACACACACACACACACACACACACACACACACACACACACACACACACACACACACACACACACACACACACACACACACACACACACACACACACACACACACACACACACACACACACACACACATATATATATATATATATATATATATATATATATATATATATATATATATATATAGTTATCTCCTATACTGTAATCCTTCATATTGAATTGGGAAAAAAATTCGACAAGCATATATATATATATATATAATATATATATATATATATATATATATATATATATATATATATAGAGAGAGAGAGAGAGAGAGAGAGGAGAGAGAGAGAGAGAGAGAGAGAGAGAGAGAGAGAGAGAGAGAGAGAGAGAGACTTGCAAAATTTCAAAAATATTTTCAAGCTTATCATATCAAAACTACATAATATAGTTGCGTTATTGTTTTTCGAGCTGCAGGACGGGCATATAGACTTACTCTGATTGGATGCCAGGGATTACCACACAAAAGACGCCATTGCCCTCTTCTTTTCTTTTTTATCCACACGAGGTCCCGAAAAAGGATTGCTAGTTTCACCAATCCTGGGAAGTTCAACCCATGAAAGAAGTAACTATACCTACGCAAATTGAATAATATCAATATTTACATTACAAAAAAAAAAATGCTAAATGTGGTTAGCTTTCATATATCGATTAAATCACCCGGGTGCACATGTCCCATGTGTAGATGTGAGATTTTTTTTTTTTTTTTAAATATTGAGTTAAAAACCAATCTTCATTGGCAACTCCTCCCAAGTGCAAATGGTGTCGTGGTTTTATTATACGAAATATGTTGGTTTTGGCTCAAAAATTCATTGGCCGCAAAGTCTTTTGGACACAAACCCTCTCCATTGATCCACACTCGGGACCGGCACAATATTGAGCCTACTTGCTCCCCTCACGGAAAAATTACAGAAAAGTATGTTAATAATAATAATAATAATAATAATAATAATAATAATAATAATAATAATAATAATAATATTATTATTATTATTATTATTATTATTATTATTATTATTATTATTATTATTATTATCATTATTATTATTATAATGATGATGATGAACAATCCAACAAGTACCATAGCTTAGATGTAGAACAGTATCTTGGAGAGAGTGAGCTCACTAAAATAAAGCTGTGTGCATTGCAGCATGATCGAGGTCTCCCTTTTACAACACTTTTACATTGCATTTGTCTCAAGCAATTATCACGGCGATTCTATAACATCATTATCATTATAATCAACTAAATATGATTTCAACATATAAGTATATTGAACACATCATTTTAAGGGGAACTACAGTCAGTCATTGTAATGATGAAGCCTCTCTCACATGGGCATTGTTCAATGGGTTATTATCATACCGCCAACGTCAACCACAAAACTACTACTACTACTACTACTGCTACTACTACTACTACTACTACTACTACTACTACTACTACTACTACTACTACTTCTACTCTTATGATGACGATGACGACGACGATGAGAATAATGATGATTATGTAAGAACTTTCATCTACAAATAGTCACCGTAATAATGATCGTTTACATAATCTCTTGAAAAATATATTGAAAGTATGAGACAGTATTTATTGT